>OOFC01006853.1:0-40724 GCA_900323345.1 Pseudochromis fuscus
GTTTACCGTATTTTCCACACTATAAGGTGCACCGCATTATAAGGTGCATAGACTAGAAACTACTGTAGTGTCTGGGGTTGTGTTATCATCCATCTAGATGAAGCTGCACTAAAGTGAATGTCAACAAAACAGTCAGATAAGTCAGTCAGTCAAACTTTATTCATAGAAAACAAACCAACGTTCTGACAACTCCGTTCACTCCAAAACAAGCTAGTACATTCACAATACAGTACCGTACGTACCGGTAGCTCTTACCAGTATTTGCGCCGCCTTCGTTGAAAACAATGTATTTCCAATTCCATTTGTCACAGTTCAAAGCTACATGAACAGCTGTTTTATTTTTTTCTCCGAGGTAACATCAGTGACGTAGTTTTATCTTTTACCAACAGCAAGGTACAACAGGTAGTGCAACTTTTTATCACATAGATAGTGCATCACAAACGTGGAGGGAACTTTTCCTTGACGCCCCCTGACTACGGTAGCCATAATTAACCAATATTGATCCATATATAAAGCACATCAGATTATAAGGTGCACTGTTGGTTTTTGAGAAAATTAAAGGCTTTTAGGTGCCCCTATAGTGTGGAAAATACGGTACTTAGATGATGACTGCTGCAATTTTAATTCCAGTTTTGGGCTTTGTTGTAAATGCAAAAGATAATGAACTCAAATATGATTCTGAATTGAGCCTTTGAGGATATTTTGGTGCAAAAACAACCACAATCGGATCCTAAACAAGCAGCAGAGCATCAATCCAAGGCTACGCACATTACCAGAAGGTCAGCCATTTCAAAAGCTGTAAACATGTTCCCTCTCATTCAATAAAACCCACATTGCTTCATTTTAAGATTGTTGCTTTTCTCAATATCAAGTATTTGCTTACTGAAGAGCTCTTTTGAGGTATTGGATATTTTTATATCCCTTTATATTAGCCCAATGAAAAAAGTCTTAAAGTTTTTTCTTGTGCGCAGGATTCCAGAAAGTCAGTGTTGCAGATCGTCTCAGGAAGCACAACCTCTGCTTCCTTACACTTGCTTATGGATTTATGGGCGATATAAAGAAAATTTACAGCAAGAATCATTTTGCAAAAGCGTTCTCCACAGAAGTATAAACCCCCGTGTTGCCTTGCTCTCCTCGTCTCCGCCCCTCCATTTCATTAAGTCTAAAGACAGCCATGGAAGTCTGAAGTCTTGTCTGTCACCACCGCTGCCTCCTCCTTCTCCTCCTTTTATGTTTTCAACCTCTCCCTAGACCTTCAACTGCTTTTCTTTATACATTTCATGCTTACTTTCTTTCTTTTTCACACTCTTCTTTCGAAAATCATCCATTTCTATTTCCCTGCTCCCTTTGTGTGGCTAGACAGCCGTGTAATTGTGGGCTGTGTGAGGAACGGGATGAGACGAGGGGCTTGTGTTGGTCGGCGCTGTGCTAGTGTACCTACCTACAGCCATTCTCCCAGCAGCGTCTTTGTTCCCGCTCCATTGTGACGGGCTAGCTAAAGAGAAGCGCTACACATGTTGCTTGGCTGCAAGACTGTCTGCAGTCTTTGTGATAAATATGGACCTCTGTTTCTCTCAAGTATTGTTACTATTCTTCCTCTTGCTGCCTGTCTGCTTGGATACCTCTGGCTGTGCTGCATAAAAGAAGATTAGCTTCACCTCTGAGAGACACATGCATGCATCCACACGAGCACAAACAACACACACACACACACACACACACGCAACACAACATTAGGCCTGTCCCTCACTTGCTTTATCCTTCCTTTCTTGTCCCCACATCTTCTTACTGGAGACTTTTCCCAGTTTGCTGTGGCTGAGCCGGGTGTGTTTGGAGGTCTCCTGCAGGATGCTCCACAGGCTCCATGTTTGGCTCAGAAATGAAGCCGTTTTTAATCAGTGGACACATTTAATCACTGATGATGTGACACCAACAGCAGTGGTGGGAATCCTTAACAAGATGCCACTTAAAAAAAATAATAATTAAAAGAAACAATGGGAGGAAAATAATTAGCATACAGTGCTCAATATAAATTTTAAATAAGCGTTTTTAGCTATCTAATTGACAGTATGACCATGGCAATGTGCTCATAGGAGAGATTAAGTCTGATCAAACAGTGGGCTGGGATTAAGGGCTGATCACTAGGCTTTGTCAAGGTTTAACCTCTGATTGTACGACAAAACACACACACACACACAGACGCACACACGAAGGCAAAGGACACTTGTCTTATAGGAGAGCTTTACAGTGTGCAGAGTTCAGATAGCAGCAGTGTTCTGGTGGTCGGTCGATGATTTTCTAAGTGCTGATCCTCAGTTTGTTCTTTCATGTTCACAACACTGGTCAAGGCTGAAAAAATACCCACACTGGAGATGATGGACACAGTGACTCTGAAAGGCTTCGCTGTTTTATTTTTTTGTTGTTGTGACTGTCAGCAATTGATGTTTCACTAAAACTTCTCGCTGTAAGGATGAAGGTTAAGAGGAACTCCAGACCACTGCAGATATGATTGAATTCCTCTTATAATAGTGCTCTGCTACTTCCTTTTTCAAAAACACCATGATGTTTAGTGGATATACAAAAATATAATCAGAATTTTCCAAATGATCCAATCTCTAAACTAGAAAAGCACTCGGAGAGCGCAGACCTCCACCAAGCACAACATTTTCTTCCATACTGTGACTTCCACCAAAGATATTACTAGAGGGATACCTTTATCCGGATCAATCTTTGATATATTGTAGACCATGTTAGAAACTTGTCCTGTATTTTTTTTCAAAGTGTCTTGACCATTTTTGGTGGAGTCATATGCATAAATGTCACATATGGTCCTATCTCCCAATGTTAAAGAATCCTTCAAAATATTCCTGGATCCAGACGGTGATCCGGATCACTTCCAAAATCTAATCATTTGTTCCTTATCCCCATCTGGACAATCCCTGAAAATTTCATCAAAATCCGTCTGTAACTTTTAGAGTTATTTTGGAAACCAACAGACAAACAGACAAACCCCGGTAAAAACATAACCTCCTTGGTGGAGGTAATAAAACAACACAACCAGCATAAAAAACAAATGTTTCCCCTTTGCAAAGAAGCTCTCCAAATTAGTTTGTTTGTTACTCATTTTTGCTAGTTTGCATATTTGATCACGTGACCGAGACAAGCGTATTGACGTGTCACAGACGAAAGTTAAGTTGGAGAGAATCCGATTGATTTTCAAAATAAAACGTATTTCAGACTCTAATCAATAGAGTGGAAATTATATAAAGTATTTGTTCTTTCTGTGCGACCCGCTAACAAATGCTTCACGGACCAATGGTTGGGGACCACTGGTTTATTGCACTGTTGTACAGTTTGAGTTTAAGAACAAATTTATTTCCAGGAGATGAAAATGGACAATATGAAATCACTTAGGCTACATTTTCACCCTGATCTGCACCACTTCTTCCAAATTTCATTGAACGGCAACGATGTGAAAAAATACAGCCACACCCATCTTTTGTTTTGGAGGCAGAATATTAAATTACTCACTTCCTCTGAGAAGTATTCTGCACAACATTGGCTCAATAATGGAGTAAACTGGAGATACATAATAACATTAAAGAACAACTCTGTTTTTGAAACTAGAATTTATTTTCCTGGTGTCGAACAAAGGCTGAATCCTTTGGCAGGCAGCATTAGTGGCTGGCAAGCAAACAGAATCAAATGTAAAAGATGTTTTTGGGGTTAAGCAAAGTCCTGGGGGTCTGGTGGTGTGGCTCCAGTAATTCAATTTAAATAGAAAATGTGTGTATGACTTTGCGTTTAAGGATGAGCAATTTCCCCCCCAAATCCCCGGGTCGCCGAGAACCGAACCGAAGTTTGATTTTCTTTGTGTGCGAGTGTGAGAATGAGATAGAGGGAGGAGTGACGGTTTTATTGTTTACCTCGAGCTGTTTGTGCCAACAGTGCGGTGACTGGGAGCCACGAGCTGACCCCTGATGAGACTCACTCCTTTTCTATTCCCGCCCTGCCTCCTGGTTACGCTAATCACTTACACATGCACTACTTAGTTGTCATGGAAACGGTTTTATTATCATTTTATTGGGAGAAAAAAAACTGGCCTTGAGCTCTGTATTAACTCGCTGCATAACTATAACAAAATGCTTCTTTCATGCATCACATATAGAGACGACTGACTCGACCTCTTTTATTCATCGTCGTTTACGCGATGAAGTGTTCCTGCACTTACACGCTATTGTTCACAGTCATCCTAATTAACCTTTGAACTTTTCATTTTTGTCACTTTGTACCGTCTGTCTCCTCCGTGTATCGTTTCCACGTACAACTTTTTCCACTATTTCCTGACTTTACTCTCAACACATTTGCATCATCTCCCACTCTGCGCTTCCTGCTCTTTGTTTTTCTTCCTTAACTGTATTTCTATTCCTGCATTTCACACCGTATTCTCATCATCATGAGTTTTCTGTCACTTCATCAGTCCACCTCCCATCCTACCTCTTTTTCCTAATCCTCCATCCCACATGCCTCCATCAGCCATGTCATCCTGTCTTCACCCCCCACTCCTCCACCTTCTTCAGCCATTTTCTGCTCATCAGCTTCTCAACCACCCTCCTCAAATGTGTTTTTCTTTCTACTAACTGTCTAATAACTGTCATTTTTTTTTTTTTCATCCCACCCTCCTTCCTGTTCCAGCATCACCAGCAGCTCCTCCAGCTCCAACCACCTCGCGGTGCCGTTGACTTGCATCCTTGCATCCTAATGCTCTCACTGCAATAGCTACCTCCTGCAGACTTGCCTTCATCGAGATATTCAGTATGCACACCGTCTCCAACTTGGGGCTTTTGTCACAGGCTCTGTACATTATTGAAAAAGATCAGATCACTAATTCATGCTAGCCGAGCCTTGTGGGGTTTGTTGCTTCTTGAAGGCCTTTCATGTGGCGTGAGCCATACTTTAGCCTTCACTTCCCACACCTCAGCTCCATCCTGCCTTGTCTCATCTGCTGTCATGTCACCCCGCTCCGGCCTTGTTAACGGCCTAATTCTTTCTTCTCTTTCTCCCTTGTTTCTCGAGCTTTGTCAGCCCCTCATGCCGTACACCCTCTGCTACTGGAGAGAGATTTCCACTCACTGTACTCCCTCTCCACCCCCCCCAACAACACTCCCGCCCTCAGTCATTGATGTCTGATCTAATTGCTTTTGCTCTGACCCTGGGGACCTGGGCACAGTGTAACAAGCTCCTCAGAGGATGCACTCCGCCCCGACGCAACATCTCTGGATTGCTACTTTCTTTTTATGTTTCCTCACTGTCTCTTCATTCATTCATTCATTAGCAGCTCTAATGCTCTAGCCCCAGGACACAAAGCATCACATTGTGATCCTCCAGGCGTGACTGAATCTGAGGTTGGCCACAGCTCATGTTGGGATCAGGACTGACCGAGCAACAGGTCCTCTCTATATATATTGGAGTTTTTCTTATCCGTGTTGTACAGCGGGGCCACAGATGGAGAGAAAGAAGGGTAGGGTGAAGTATGAGGCAGAAAAAAAAGAGGAAAGTAAACAGGGAGAGGTGGGACGGCAGAATGAGAAAGTGGTAGAAGGACAACCTGATAACACCAAGAGGCTCGCAGGACCAAGTGCAACAAAAAATTTAATAGAAAAGGCGAAATATGAAGATGCAGTCCAGTGAACTAAAGCAGATAGGCCCGGTACACATTTTAACAGCTTTGGCTCCACTCAGAAATAAGGATTTCAGCAATGTGACACACATTTTAACTTTTCTCTCACCACCAGCATCTTTCCTTCCCTGATCCCGCGGTGTTATATATCACACGTCAAGTGACACCCGCCAACGGTGTAACCTTAAATGAATCCCCGAGCAAAAACTCACTTTGTCTGAGTGGAAAATGTCCCCGTCTTGAATTCCCCGTTGATCTGCATCCCATTTGCGATCCTGTTTGCCAAATAGTGCGGATGTGTCACAAACAGCGTGAATGAAACGAAGCTCAGATTCTCTCAACAAGTCCGAGGCCTATGGTGAGATAAGCCAGCGGATAGTGAGTGAATATGAGCGGTAGGTTTCAGTAAGACCACAGCTGTCAGTCATCTCCAGTGTACATCCACAGCACATCCTCAAGCAGCTCGGCCCAACAAATGCCGCAATATTGTTCCCATGTTTCGCTTTGACACCAAGCTCATCGACGGCATCGTTTTTTTCCTCCCAACCGCTGTTTTCACACACGAGAGCTGTACAGTATGCGTGTCTATGTGCTCGTCTTTTTTTTTTTTCATCTCATAAATTTTCATGAAGGAACACCAGCATAAAGATCAAAACATTTCTCCTGAAGGTTAATAGGTCAAATGCGTTGATCAAAATCTAGTTGTTGCACGCACTCCTCTCATTAGAGGCATTTAAAGAGAATCATTTGATACAGATACTCTGATCTTCCCCTTGGCATTCCCTAGTGTACACTTTCTCTTTTACACACACACACACACATGAATACATACACACACACTGTGTCGGTCCTTTGGGCTCAGGCAGTGGGCTGCATGCAGATATCCCTCTTTGAAGTTAGCAAGCCTACAATTAATGTGTGCTCACACACACACACACACACACACACACACACACACACACACACACACACACACACACACATACACACACATACACACACGTTGGTGGAAGCTTCTTTAATCAGATCAGGTGTTTAATTATTAATGTGTGTGTTAAAAGAAGCAGAGGCAGAATATGTGAACAGTTATGACCCTGCAGCAGACTGTTTAACCTTTGCTGTGTAATAATCTCGTGCGTGTGTGTGTGTGTGGGTAACTAGGGGAGTGTGTTTCAGAGCCAGAAAGCTGCTGCTGCTGTATGTGTGCATGCATTGCAGTGTCAAGAGGTCAAAACTGCCTTCCAGCAAAAAGTGAAACACAATATACATCACAGAGACGCCTCAGGTGACACTTTAAACATTTGTTTTTTGTTTTTTTTTGTCTGCGTTTCTCTGTAGGTGTGTGGAAATCATCGCCAAGGAGGGGAGAAGTCTGAAGGAGCTTTATCTTGTGTCTTGTAAAATCACCGACCACGGTAGGATACTTTCAATCACTGTCCCTTTGTTGCAGTCAACCTCCAACATTATTATCATAACCATTATTGCCCACATTCACCACCATGATTCAGGACTCATTTGATTTTACGGCTCGCCCCCTTGCGAGACTTGCAAACAGTAAAAATATTATTGAAAAGTTTCACACAGAAGTAAGTACCGTTAGCTGGATCTCCTCTGTGCTGTTCATAGATGTTCACACTGTCGCTGGAGGTTTTTAACTTCACGTCAAATTTTTTATTTTTAAAGAAACTAACCCGCATAACTGCTAAAAGACACTGGTTACTTGAAAGCTGAATTTTGTGAAATCATACAAGTTAAATATTGTGATTTGTTGGAGGAGCGCTGTACCAGAACACAGTGTGCGATGTATGCGATCACTGCTTCTGGCAGGATTTCTATGCGTTGGCTTGTGTTTGTGGATTAGAGGTGTTTGTATTGTCTGACAGGAGACATACATGGTGTTTTCCTTCCCAGCGTACAGGCAGGCGGCTTTTATATCCCTCTAGCATCATCTCCTCTTTTTATTTTGTTTACACTACCTTGCTCCCCTGCTTGATTCCACTCTGCCATATGTTTTGCAGAATAGTCGAGTCTTTCATCAGCTACAGTACAATACACAGTTGGAGTTTTCAGTACTGAGGCGTCAGGAGTGCAGTGCTCACTAACACTGCCTGCATGAATTATTTGATTCTGTGTGTGGCCGTGTGCAACTGTTCGGTTGTTGCAGTGCTGCTCTGTGTGTGTGTGTGTGTGTGTGTGTGTGCGCATATGTGCGCGCATATGTGCAATTCCACTTTAAAACCAAAAGTCAGGAAGAAATCACGTTTATTGAAGTTTGATTGTGAAGGAAAGTTTAATTTGACTTTTCCTTTAAGTGCCCCCTGTGTGCTCTCACCCTGTGCTTGTGTCTGTTTTCTCTTGCTTTTATATTATGTTAATATGCCATTGTTTGAATAAATTACCTATTGGATATTTCACAAAGGGACTAACGAGATAATAAACTAATGGGTCTTCTGCGTGTTTGCTGCTCCCCCATTGGGATTTCTTAACTTTGATAATTACGGTGAGTTTGTTTTACTTCGGAGCTTGAGAAAACGAGCAGCCTGTGCTTTTTTTTTTGTGAGCTCGGCTTTACACCTGTTGTCTGTTCGATGATATTGCTTCGAGTTGTTTGTTTTTCAACTTGCTGTTGTCTGAATGATTAGTCTATTGAAAATTGCACACAGGCACTTTTGAGATAAGAGAGAAACAAGTCTGCTTGTTAGTCCTTTAGTGTTTCTCCACAGCTTAGACGGCTTAGGCTGGGTCAGGATATGATTTTGTTGAAAAAAAAAACCATACATTGAGACATATGTGATTCTGTGATGTATGGATGAACTGAGTACTGCTGTCATGTGATGTGAACATACAAAATAAAACAAACACCAACACTTCCCACTTAGGTTCCTGTTCATAACCCTAAAATAGAAAATTCACACCATTAGCAACATGTGTTTTTTTGACGCTAAGTACATTTTTCATAAGAGATGCAAGATGAACCAGTATTGTCTATATACCGTATTTTCCGGACTATAAGCTGCTACTTTTTTCCAACGCTTTGAACCCTGCAGCTTAAACACCGGTGTGGCTCATGTATCGGCAGCACGAAGCTCGTTGGCTTTTTACAAGCTAGCAAGCTCCGTGCCGCCGATACATTTAGCGTCGTCACATCAGACCCGGTCAGAGTGGACCACATGAAACTGTTCGCTCAATAGTCCAGAAAATACGGTAATTAATGTGAGGTGAAGTGTTTGTGTTCTGCTTATTTCCTTCATATTTCTGTTCAAAGCAATTGTTTTTTAATGTGCTTGTGTGGTGATGCTTAATTATTTCTCTATTTTTGTTCTGTGGTTATGTCTAAATGAAACTGTTCACTCATCTGCAGTTAATCTGTTTATGAGACACTTGACATGAAGTGTGAATGGGGCCTATTTTAGCCCATGAACTGACCGCTCTAGGGAACACTGAGCAGGTTATATAATACAAAATAATCATTTATTACAGCCTCATCTAAGACCCACTACCACCATCACAGAGTCTTTGAGAAAGGCTGAAACCCCCACCTACTCCATCCGCACATGACAAGGCAGGGAGCAACTTTTCAGCCCTTTGTTCCCCAAAATTACAATCCCACTAATTCCCTTTCACGTCCTGACGTGTACAAGTTATCCTGACATGCGGAGAAAAATCTCCCTGCTGACTGTAGTGTACCAACAAATCCTGACACAAGGATTTTCCCATTTGACTGTAAAATGGGTTTGTGTAAGCACCACTATTCACGCCCTCACTCTCTCTGTCTGTCTCTATGAAACAGAGGAAAAACAAACAATGGGCACCGCTGCAGTGAAGTGGCCCCTCTGCACGACACAGATGAAAGGCTGAAAAGAGGATTTGTTCTGCGGATCATTTGTCCTTCCACGCTGCAGTTTTTCCAGGTCACTGGGTTCTTGTGGAGGTCGGTGAAAAAATGCGAGCGAAGGAGCCAATTTTCTCCTCTTCTGTAATATCTGGATCTCCTCCCCCCACCACATCTGCTCTGACCTCGGGTCCCTGGTTATAGGAGCTGAGTAATATATGAAATCAATACCAGGATTATATTAAAAGTCCAGCTGCAACTTGAATACTTTCATTCGTTTATTTTTTTATAAACAGAGAAATGGTAAAATTCTCAAGAGTATTTGGTAGTTTTGCTCGACAAATCAACAACCAGAGTTTTGAGGAACTACATTCAGTAGAAATAACCACAAGGAGTCTTGCAACATATGCAGTAAGTTCTCCCAGATACTCAGAACAATCTGTTCCTGTGAACTGGGAGTGTGCCAAGAACAACTGGTGCTGTTTTAAAGACTGTTTTTAGGCAAACAAGTATATTGTGTATCACAATGTGGCAGATGTATCTATTCACAGCAAAAAGTGATATTCAGTGCAATGAACTGTATGTATAACAAAACTCTTTAGATGTGTCAAACAGTAATTTACCGTATTTTCCAGAATATAAGCTGCTACTTTTTTCCAACGCGTTGAACCCTGTAGCTTAAACACCGGTGTGGCTCATGTATCGGCGGCACAAAGCTCGTTAGCTTTTTACAAGCTAACAAGCTCCGTGCCGCTGATACATTTAGCCTCGTCACATCAGACCCGGTCAGAGTGGACCACATGAAACTGTTCGAATAAATTCAATAGCGGCTTATAGACAGGTGCAGCGTATAGACAGGTGCGCTCCGCTCAATAGTCCGGAAAATACGGTAATCAGCAACCACTGCAGATGTGAAAAAGCTGCAGCAGTCTCCAACTGCTCCTTTCTAATCAGAGCTTTTCAGACTTTTGTTCATTCTTATTTGCTTCCCACTGGTCTGCAAAACCAGCCTGAAAATCCTGGAAAGATGATTACGCAATATTTGGCTCTGTTTCTGCATCATTATACTCTTTTTTTTTTTGGCCTGAGGATTGTGGCCCAATGAAGTGTTCAAATTAAGCATTTATCCCCCTGTTACTAAAAGGCCCATTTGTTGGCTTGACATTTCTTTTTGTCTTATAAAGAACATTTGCTGCACTTTTTAAAATGTATTGTGAACAAACTTCCACAGGTGTGGCTCCGCATGTGATGAAATATGACTGAAAAAGTACTGCTGTGAGTACTTTCATAGGCAGAGATGCAGATTTGAGGAAACTATTATTGCTGAAACTGTTGGAGGGGAAATCTGCGTCTTACTTCACACAGAGTGAAAACAGGAACTTTGTACATTGGCTGCTGTGAGGCGACACACAAAGTTTCTTCAATTAAGACTCAAGTGTTAAATTCTCTAGCCAGAGGTATAACATTTTTTAAAACTAGATAAAAAAAGATTGAAATACATATACCTATGTACTTTTACACAGTCACTGACCCAGTAAATGATTGTGTTACTGGGATTTAGTTTCTGAATCAATCCTACATTTCCACACAAATCCAGCAGCTGTGCTCCAACAAGGAGCTGCTTGTGGCTGAAAATATACCACATCTTTGTTAAAATATCACTTTTTTGATGTTATTTGGCAACTTCTGACTCCGCTCGAGGCCTCAAGTTCATATTGAAGTCAGGCTTTGATATTAAACATCAGGCACTTTTGATATTTGAGTGTCCTTTTACTCAGGCATTCTTGCACTTTGTGCTTTTCCACTTGACACAGGCTGTCACATCCTGAGCAGACAAGAGGGCAGGGAAACAAAGTCTTGAGCTCCCTTTCAGTTCATGAACCAATGATGTCCTCCTGCGTCGTTTACTTGACACCCCGGTTTGCTGAGTTGGTCGGTTTGGAGGTGGAGAAGTTAAGAGAGGAAGGAGAACTCAGCACAATGTCGACCCATAATCCTTTGTTTCCTATGACACCCGGTAATCCTGTGAAATATAACGAAATGAGTCAAGTATGAGTCATGACATTTGAAAAAAAATCTTATTCTAGGGGAAGGCAACTTTACAGGCTGTTGTGATGACAATCATTCAAGATCTATGTTCTTCTGGAGACATTCTGGATGGAGGAGGAGGAGGACTGAGAGACCGTCCTTCAAAAGAGGACAGCGCCTACGTCACCACTTATCTCCCACCCTCAATGCTGTCCTTTCTTTCCTTTATAGGAGTTTGAACGACTATTCACACTTGGCCTCATGTGACTCCAGCAGCTCTGCTGACTGTCTTTAAAGCAGCCAGTGATTTTCACCCAGGGAAACTTAAATCTCTGGGGACACTTCTGAAGTTTCCAAGAGGTACATGCAAATATCATCTGTAATCATTAAAAAAAGAGAGTAAAAATGATTTGATTAAAATAGAACTAGTTTACACTGAGTTACAACTGTGGTCATTGAAAGCATAATTACTTTCCTTTAAGAGCCCAAAGCTTGTTTAGTCCTGTGTATTGACCCATTTACTGAGCCAGAATACAGGCACGCCTTTATAGCTGAAGCTCCCTCCTTGCTTGTTGACCTACATATTGATTTGTACACCACAGCACTTTAAAAGTAAAAGCAAACTTTCACTGGTATTAAATGGCACATTTTTATTTTGCATTTTCATTCTAAACATGTTTGATTTCCTTGAAATGTTGTTTAGTTTGTAGGTTTCAACTACATTGAAGACAAAAATGTGAATTTACTTAATTTCTACACTTTTTTACACCTAACTCTGCATCTGTGTTTTGCTGTATATGACAGAGAAGTATCTCTGTGCACTTTGTGCTCTTCTTGTCTGTGGTTGATTTTGTGCTTTGTGTTTGGCCCCTTGGTTTCACTTTAAGGAAAGTTTTGTGGCAGCAGGTTATTGACAGTGTGCTTCCACTTTCAACATGACACCAGGTCCAATCAGAAATTGTATTCCCAGTTTGGTGTGGAAGAACTTGACTGATTTCCACAGAGGCCCCGACCCTAACCCCCATCTAACACCTCTGAGATGAATTGGATAGGACCCTGAGCCAGGCCTCATCTGCCAACATCAGCGTTAGACCTCACTAATGCTGAGTGAATCCCTGCAGTCATCTTCCAAACCCAAGAGGAAAGCCTTCCCTGAAAAATGTATTGTGTGTGTTTGTGTGTGGAGGTTTACCAGGAGGCGTTGCCATGGTGACCCAGAGGGTGACCTGTCTCTGTTTGCGTGTGACAGTGTGGTTCTGACAGCTGAACGTCGGCTTCATCGGCTCAGGACTCGGAGGCAAATCTGAAACATAAGAGAGATAGAAACATGTACTGAACAGTGGTTTCAAATTTGAATGTATCCATCCATCCATCCATCCATCCATCCATCCCAATAGTTCATCAGGGTCACGGTGGCAGTAGGATGAGCAGGGAAGCTCAGACATCTTTGTCCTATTTTCTTCCTAGTCAGGTGATCTCCAGGCCCTCCCAGGCCTGCTGGGAGATATACCCCCCTCAGCAGGTCCTGGGCCAACCTATGGGTCTCTACCCAGTTCCTGTGCCTAGTAAATCTCCACTAGGAGGCGACCAGGAGGCATCTGGATCAGATGTCTGAACAGTCTCATCTTAGACATCACATATCAGTCAAACAGTGTGGAGGCAGGACTGTGACGACTGCCTGCTCAGGATTACTGCTCGTCAGTTTCACTTTTTAAATTAACTATATCTTCCTCTTTAGTATATAATCAGACAATGTTTCTTTTCTATCAACATGCAATAGAGAAACTGTTACTTGCTTGATGGAGAAGAAATTGATCCTGATTGTTACTGGAAACCCAGTTTTAATATGTAAAACTGCTGCCAACGTCAGGACCAGATGTCTGTCCTTTTTAACTCAAAGTTTTGTAGCTTTTACTCAACAAGTTGTAAGTTTTAACCAAGATTTTGTAGTTTAAATAAACCCAGCATGTAGTTAGTCCCATATTTACCCAATTCTGGATTAAAGCAACCCATTATTTTTAGGGTGCAAATTGTCATGTTTAATCATTTTAAATAACTTGAACTGAAAACAGCTTTAACTCATTTTCTTATTGTAAATGTAACATGTATGTGTGTGTCAGGAGACTAAAAGGCTGGTTTGCTGTCCTTAAAAGTTGGTTAAGAGGTCCTGCTAGGTCAGTATCTCAACACATCCTGTCTCACAGATGTCTGTCAGGGGACATTTTCCAGTCCTAGTCTGGTTTATATTGTGTTTTTAGTCTCCACTGTACAAGAACAGTGTGTGCACAGAGCGTGAGTCACCTACACATGGTAACACTGGTACAAAAAAAGCCAGACCTTTGGTTTGTGGAAGTGCTGATTGAGTGTTTTTGGTGTGTACATGTGATACACTTCAAAGAAAGACATCATGACACCAGATAAACCTGCATGGGACACTTTGCATGCAGCACATTACACACACAACAAAATTGTATTTACACCCTACTACAGCATCCCTTTTATGTTTGACTTGTTTTGTGTTGTGAAGGACAAAAACACTTTGCGAGTCCACAAATCCAGATCGTAGCTGGTAGATATGAGACTTTCAGTTACAGTTACAGATTATTTTTACTTTATCAGACGTCTTAGTTAACAATTTAAATCACTGAACAGGAAAATGAACCGGCTCAGCAAACCTGATTAAGACAAATGTGTTGTTTTCAGGGTCAAAGGTCAAAGGTTCAGAAAAATCTCGTGTTGCTACAGTTTGCTGCTCCCTGCATGCATGAGGGTAACGCATGCTAGAACAACATCACCTTTGTTCCCACACAAATATTTGCCCTCTATTTGACTAAGAAGTCAAAGACAGGTTTTAAAAATAAAGTCATCAGTGTGTGTGTGTCTGTGTGTGTGTGTTCTTACTTCTGTAGAAGTGGTTGCGGGCGAGCAGACAAGCTGGAGAGTTGACACTGGTCATGGTGTTTCAGATGTGAGGCGGTCGTTGATCTATAGGTTCAACATCCTAGAGAGAGGAGAGATAAAGTCAGACAGGTGGAGGTCATGACTCGAAGCTTTCTGATACCGTCACGCTGAGTGAAAGGTGAAGTTCAGGATAACTTGAGAGGCTGTTTTTATTCTTCAGTGTATTAGTTGGATTTTAGTTGTTTCACTCCACCCTTTTTCTCAGTAGGAAAAGGGTGAAGTGCCCTCTCCTGATCGGGGAGGAGATCCTGCCCCAAGTAAGTACCTCGGGGTCTTGTTCACGAGTGAGGGAAGGATGGAGCGTGAGGTCAACGAGCGGATCGGTGCGGCGTCTACAGTAATGCAGACTCTAAACGGATCCGTTGTGGTGAAGAGGGAGCTGAGCCGAAAGGCAAAGCTCTCCATCTTTGTTCCCACCCTCACCTGTGGTCACGAGCTTTAGGTAGGGACCGAAAGAAGAAGATCGCGGGTACAAGCGGCTGAAATGAGCTTCCTCCATAGGGTGGCCGGGCTCTCCCTTAGAGATAGGGTGAGAAGCTCGGTCATCCGGGAGGAGCTCGGAGCAGAGTCACTGCTCCTCCGCCTTGAGAAGAGCCAGATGAGGTGGCTTGGGCATCTAATTAGGATGCCTCCTAGACACCTCCCGGGTGAGGTGTTCAGGGCATGTCCCGCTGTTAGGAGACCCTGGGGAAGACCCAGGACATGCTGGAGGGACTCTGTCTCTCGGCTGGCCTGGGAACGCCTCAGGATCCCCCGGGAAGAGCTGGATGAAGTGGCCAGGGAGAGGGAAATCTGGGCTTCTTGCTTAGGCTGCTGCCCCTGTGACCCGACCCCGGATAAGCGGAAGAAGATGGATGGATGTATGGATGGATAGTTGTTTATGTTTGCTGATGCTAGTGGTATGAAAATGTGACGACTCTAAGAAGCACTGCAAAGCAAATGTAGAAGATTCTGCCCTGATGAGATGAAACAACATAATCAAGAGTTTGCAGTCTGCACAAAATTACTGACTAAGAACAATTCAATGTTGATTTGCCAGATTTTCCTTTGGCTGGACAGGAACATTGTAATTTTATGTTGTTACATTACAACATCACTCTGGTGCAGTGAATTGTGGACATGGACTGTATGAAGACAAACACCCAGATATCAAAGGTGAAGTCAGTGTGGTTGGAAGTGTTAAAAAGTGCAATACACCTGATGACCACTAGAGGTTGACTCCAAAAAACTCTGGCTCTCATAGACTTCAATTCAAAAATTGTAATTTTTAATCTTGAAATACTCATTAATGTTTCTTCATTTTGAGGACACGATCTCAGCCAAACAGACTCAAGGACAGTTCATTCCCCAAAGTTATAACCACTCTGGATATGCAAGGGTGCAATCACAATAAAGATCTTCTATTCTATTCTATTCTATTCTATTCTATTCTATTCTATTCCATTAGCTAAAGTACATTCTTCTTATTGGTGATCTGGTGGTTCATCTAAAAAAAAGGACATAATGACGTAGATATATTTAGTGGCATGGTTATTCTGATTGACAGGCTTGGGGAGTGTCCTTGGGTTCAAGGGTAAAATAAGGTTTTAGACACAATTTTTAAACAATTAGAGATTTTTCTGTAATTTTACAGCATTTTTTGTGCCCCATCTGGATTTAAAGTATAACTTTTATTATTTAGAAGTGAATCTTCATTGATTAAGTTCAAGTTAATTATTATTATTATTATTATTATTATTTACAATGTATCACATGTAGCTTTGTAATAATGTTCTTCAGAAAATTGATCTTTTTCTGAAAAGTGCTCTGAAGAGAATTAGAAGTGATGACGTGGGATAATGTGGAGTATTGTGGATGCATGTCTGTGATGAGCAGTAAAAATAGGACCAAACTGGCCTGTCCTGGGTCAGAGTCAGTGGTTTGTACCTTTGTTTATGTTTGCTTAACGTCTTGTCTGTCCTCGCACAGTCTGTGTGGTTCATGTGAAATCAGCAGGGCCATCAGTGCAGCTCTGTTAGCTTTAGATAAAATTACTTTTTCTGGAAACAGAAAGTCTGAAAATATTTGTTGTTCTGTTGTAATCTTGTAATCTCAGATAGTGGAGTGTATGATCAGGACTTTTTTTGGAAGCCGTGGTTATTTATATTGTGTCACATGGGATTTTTTTCAAAGCCTCACTGCTCCAGTGTGGGTCAGCTTTACTCGTTTGTGTTGCTCTAATTCTTGTATTGCTCTGGATATTTAAGAATGAACTGTGTGACCTACAGGCCAACGATGATTTAAATGATAAATTCAGACATTTTCCTGTAAAGTTTTAAAGCTTTTTTTTTTTCCAATCACAACTTCCACAGAAACTGACTGATCTGAAGACATGGAGAACTGATGAGGTGTGTGCAAATGAATATAGGTGATAGGGAAAAAAAAAAGACCTACCCCAAAAGCTTGCAGCTGTGCAGTTGTTGGTGAAGCCAATGTAAAGTAGAGGAGGTTTTTAAGTGTATTTGCATCCATGTGGAAAGTGGTTAGAAACAAGTGGCACCACTGTGCTGATGGTTACATAAATGTGGGTTGTTTCAGGGTGGTAACTGTGTGTGTGTGTGTGTGTGTGTGCTGGAAAGATAAGCTCCTGCAGCTCTGGGTGTTTCTGGTATTTAATATGTGACTGACCTCGCTTCACATGCTGAAGCTGATTGATTTCTCACTTGTTAAGTATGTGTTAGTTATATCCACCACTGCAGCACCACTCACAGTATAAAGCCCCATATGTAGATTATAGGAGGATAACACAGTTTTTTGTGTTGTTGTTGTACTCACATCGGATTTAAAGTATAACTGTGAGCATTTAGATGTATGAATCGTCACTGGCTTCATGATTCAGGAGTATTGTGGAGTATTTTGGCAGCTACATCTGTGATGAGCTGTAAAAATTCAAAGAGTTAAAGCATAGACTGTTTTTAAAAGCTAGATGAAGAATTTTGAAGCCAAAAGTTTGGTATTTGAATGTTGGTTTTTGGAACCATAAGTGACCATGTTTGGAGTGAGGAGGTGGGACTCAACCTTGAACCTAAAGGACACTGCCCAATGTGTACGAGACTTGAATTCAGGTCTGGTCTGTTCTCACTGGAGACTGTCAATCAAGCTAACCCCTAAATCTTCCTCTGTTTGCAGCCTAGTCAATGATGAAATGATGCAACAGGTTTGCTGCAACTTGTGAGGAAAAAAACACCAGGAACAAATTATAGATGAACAAAACCCAAAATACAAAAGGTGACACAGAACTTTCTCAATGAAAGGAGGAAATGTCTCAGACTTATTGAGGGACCTCAACAGCAAACATCCAGACCCATGCAGGTACACAGACTCAGCTCTAAATTACAAACATGTCTCTACTATTCAGTGTATATAATGTGCTGGAGCGGAGCCAAAACAACCCAGCACTGATACCTATAGCAGATCAAAATGTAGAAAATATTTGCACATTAATTCTGACGGAAATGAAAACTGTCCACTACTCTCCAGGTCTTTTTGAAAGAGGATACATTTTCATGCGACTTGGAAAAAGACTTACTGTGCATTGAAAGAGAGCATCAGGGAAACCATTGATTTATGTTAAACAATTCACTTATTGTCATGCAGGTGCAGGGTTTTGAAATTTGATGTAAAGATGTAGTGAAAGAGATGAGAGGAATCTGTAAAGCTCCCAAAACATGAGGATATGACTGCTGTAGCGTTGTGTAACCTAAACAGCTTATATATGCCTGTTCTGTCAGTAAGATGTAGGGGAAAGGTTGTGTCCGCCCACTGGTGCCCCTATAGAGCCTGCTTTTCCTTTTCTTCCCTCAAACCTATAACCATGTGTCCCTCTCTCTCACCCCTCTCCCCCTTAGACCTACAACCAGACAGCGCTTCATGGAAAACAGTTTGCAAATATACTGTTGTTGTTCATCCTTCTTGCATCCTACAGTAGATCTGAATGAAACCATTAACTCAATTGGGATGAGTGGAGGACAGAGGAGAAGAAGAAGATGACAAGGGAATAAGTGAAGAAGGAAGAAAGTGCATCACAGACAGATTAAGGGAAGAAAAAGAATAAAAAATGGGCAAAGATGCAATAAAACTAGGAAAGGAAGGTAAAAGAAAATAAATAAAAGGAAGAAAATATGACATAATTGAGGAGGGATGATATACTAACATTTTTAATCACATGCACATTAATTTATTTACCCAGAATAGCAGAATATGATATATCCATGTATATCCTCATCATTTAAACCTACCTGGAATCCAGAATTAAAACTCTCCCCCCCCCCGTTCCAGTCGTGGTACTTTCCTTAATAACCCAGCTAAAAGCCTCAAACCGGAGCCGAGCAGAATCCTCAAGAACATGCGGAAAATGAACCCAACATCTGCAGGTTCCCCTCCGAGGGCCGTGATGGTGCAGTGTCGTCTGCAGCGTAGGGAGTGGCTAACGATTTTTCCAGCGGGTCAGGTAGCATCCAAATCAAAAGGTCAGCAGACACACAGCTACTTATTTTAGTTCTGGTGTTGACCTACATTTGAGGTGAATGTAGATCACAAGTCACAGGGATGTAAGTGGAGGGTTTCCTTCCACTGGCGTGACAGTGCAGAAAAGAAACAGGCTCTTCTTTCATGTCAATTGGATGTTAGCCAATGTCCTCATTTCTGTCTTTCCCTAAACATTCATCACTTTGGTCTTTTTCTGCACAGTTCTTCTGAGAGTTTACCAATCAACTGAATAATGTGGGCAGAACTGCAGTATCTCTTTCCTTAGACCGCCTGTTAATAAGTTCCCCCAAATATCTACAGGTTTTTGTTGTTTCATCTTTTTTGCTGCAATAGTTTGGTTTCTATTTTAAAAAGTCTCTCCAATTATTTTCATTGTCATTTTGAGTGGCAGATTAAATAATGCAAACAAAATTGGGAAGTGTCTTGAACCTGACACAAGATGTAAACTCAGTGTACCCCAAAAGTTATTTTTGCTGCACAGCTCTTCAGTGGACATGGTAAAGTAAATATTCAGAGAAGAAAATATGTCAAATATGCACAGACATTTTAGAGCCTTATGTTTTCACAAGCAACTTTTTCCAGAAAATGACGGTCCTGACTAAGAATTAATATGCCGAAAGCCTTAAATGATTGATATGGTGTGAATGAAAATTAGTCTGACGACTGTCTGGACTTTTACTTGAGTCGATGTGTCACTTGCAGTTGTATGATGGCGTGGAGCTTCTTCCTACACGACTTATCCCACTTGCAAAGGGCAGAATCATTATATTTATGGAGAAACCAAACAAAAGCCAAGTTTCATTTTGGCCTGTCTTCAAGTAACTCATGGTAAATGTTAAGCAGAAATGACTGAAGTGAACTGCTGCTGAGAATCTTGATTACAATTCATAAATGTGATAGTCACTATTGATTATGAATAAGAAACTGATTTTTGAATATTTTTTACGCATGTCGCCATGTTGGTTGTTTGGACCCAGAAGTGATGGGAAAAGTGAGGAAACAGATTGACCTGAGGACACTGCCCAATGTGTATGAGGCTCGATTTCAAGTCCAGTCTTATGGACACCAGACCTGTCAATCAAACTAACCAGGCCTCTAAATATTCATATTTTTGAAGAAAAAAATATCTATTTAATGATGATTGTGTTTCAGTAGACCACCAGATCAGAAACTAACATCAAGTAACTTTAGTTTTTTGGAGCCAGCATCTAGTCTATACCCAGCTGCTCTGCAGTCTCTGAAAGGGACTGAGGACAAAAAGCAGTATTGTCATAGTGTCATATTTTTCATACAGGTGCTAGGCTTCAGAGCCTCTCACACCTGTCTGCCAAAGTAATATTGCACAGTCCACATTCAAATGAGCTGCTGCACTGTTCACTTGCATGTTGTAGCAGGGGAAATAATCTCTGGGCTCTTTCAGGGCAAAACCTTTTCAAATCCAGATCAAGTGGCGGCCTCCTGAACTGAATACTGAAGCCGGTGCAGAAATGAAAAAACAAACAAAACAAAACAAAAAAAACCTGTACGTAGCTCTTTTCAGGACAATTACAAACACAGGTCGTTCTGTTTAACGGGCGTTTATTCTTCACAGTCTCTTCCACCGACCCCGTGAGAACCAAAGTGAACGAGCATCAATAACGGTTCATGACGAAAACAAAACAAACACGAAATTAATGAAGTACAACAGCGCTCATGTAAACAAATACCTCATTGGCTGCCGGTCCCAAAAGATGATTCGTTGTGCTTCAAATATCTTCTTATAAACACAATATAATGAAGCGATGATAAGCAACACGTCTGTACTTACTTTCTACACCGGAAGCTTCTTTGTTTTAGTCCGCCAAAACTGTATTATCGCGAGACTTCACATATCTGCGTCAATTCCAGTTTAAAATTACAAACACAATGGTTTACCTGATTTACATTCTACACATATCAGTTGTCCATTTAGTCGTCTCATTCATTACACAATTTCACACGAATCAAATTTAAATGGAAAACAACGACAGCACTTACACTGCAGTTCCTCAGATGGCCACTGGGGGTTCATAGACCGTCATGTTAAAATGTCCAACATGTTTACAACCTGGTATGTAAACAATTTCACTCTATAATGGCTGATTTCCTTGTACAGGGCCTAGATTTTTAACTACCTCACCCATTTATATTACACTAAAGCTTAAGGTTACGCATAGTTAAGGGGGTAGACGCATTGAGTGAGGGTGTTACAGGAGTCACAGAGCAGTCGGATGTACCCCATTCACTCCTCCCCAGCTCCTCCCTGTTGTCCAGGTCCTCTGCATCATCCTAAACATAATCTGACTGGATTATAGTCTTTTGGTTTCCCTGTGGAAAACTGGCAGAAGGGGACAGAGGGCATGTGGAGAGTCAAGTCACGCACTTTCATAACCCTGCTCAAAATATAATTAATTCTTGGATGTATTGGTGGCCAACATCCCTCCCTCCCTCCCTCCATCCACCCATCCATCCATCCATCCATCCCTCTTCTATACCCACTTACTCAACTGGGTCAGTGGAGCCTATCCCAGCTGGCAATCGGTGGGAGATGGGGTACATCCTGGACAGGTCAGGTAGCTCCTATGTAAATTGAAAAAACTGAGCTAAAAGTGATATTTTTAGGCTCATTTTCCCCTTCCTTGCTCTTCTTGCCTCAAACTAAGTGAAGATATCTTAACATTAGATTACATATTGGCCACAGTGAACTTGTTGTGCGCATTTGTTCTCGCTCTCACCTCCAGCTGCTGTAAACATGGACCTCCTGGAGATTTAAGAGCAGACTTTACCCTGCCGCCAGCGAAACAACAAGTCTCTTATAATCCCGAGTAATGACATGCACAGCAAGCTGATCTGCATCGTCAGCACTCGGCAGAGAGATAAGGTCTTGGAAGGCGAGGGCGATTACACAAACAAGCTGCAAATCCTCAGCACTCAAGAGGTCACTTCACCTTCTGCTGAAACAAATCAAACAGTATCCTTGGACACATGCTCATAAAGGTCCGAACATGCCTCATGAACATGTGTGTGCAGCCTCATCTCTGCAGAGTGAACCTGACATATCTGATCTACTCTCACTCTCACAAAGGGTGACATACTTGGAGGTATCAGTATTATTACTATCAGTATTGTTACAACCCAAATGTGGGTAAATATAAAGCTTCTGATTGTTGGCAGCTGGCATGATAAGATGTGTAAGCAATTTCATTTGCAAGCCACACAGTTTCTAGTGCAGGTCTGCATCAGAAGCAGCTGACTGTGCAAAATCCCAAGTCACTGCAACACAGAAAAAACCCTGACTCACTATCTTCTCACTATCAGTAGAACAATTGCAACTGTGTGATAAAGATACCATAGTAAAGATAACACCTCGCTGATACGAAGCTGCAGCAGAGTAGGAAAGAACAGGGCTGTTACATTTCTCTTATTCTCAATGAAACCAGTGAAAAGACCAGAATTATCAACGTGTTGGTACATCTCCTGATCTCCAGCCCATCTGTGAAACAGGCCATAAATAAATAGTTAAATTCTTTAAAAAGATTTATTATACGTTCATTGTTAAAAGTGAGCTGGGTGCCGCTCACGATGTTAGCAGGCTGCTGTCATTACAGTTCAGTCTGTGAGAATATAATGTACATGTGCAGGAGTTTTAAAATGTGTTTATGTTGACAGACATTCAGTGGAGTTCACTCACATAAAGTTTTATAATTGCTGCATGACATTTGAGCTCCAGAGCACATAGGCTTTGGATATTTGTATACACCACACAAATCTTGTTAATAATACAAATACATTGCTGTTTGTTGTGGGATTTGGAAACATACTGAATATCAAAGGTATCACTGAGGCAGCATGATGCAAAAATATACAAAAATGTTTGAATACAGTTATAATTAGAAACTTGTGTCGCTATCTGCTGATGGTCACTGCTGATTTCTCCTCCAAGTAAGTTTGGTAAAAATTTACTTTTGAATGATGTGAACTTGTTTGACTGCTTGACAGGCTTATTACCTATTTCACTGACTTTATTCTAACGAAGAAGAGTCAAGATGTGAGTAAAACTATAATCACATTGTGACTCACACTGAGGAGTGGAGGCAATCCTTGTTAACTTCTGTAACAGGAGCTGAGTGAGAGCAGAGCTGCAGTCATGCCAAGAGTTTTCAAGTCCAAGAAGCCAAAGGGCAAATGACAAGAATCAAATCAAATGTCAGAGCTACGTCTTTGACATCATTGATGACATGAAAGCATGATTGAAGTGAAATAATTAGTTTATTATATTTATTTCTTAAGCTGCAACCAGCTTCAAAACATCATACATTTTGGACTGAAGGTAGTCTTAATAAATCACTTTCTAAATATGGCACATTTATTTTTTAAGGATTGCAGTGTGGTCACCTTGGTTCAATCATTGATCACAGCTTTATATTGTTGTGCAAGAAATACACACTGTTTATATCTTGTGGACTGAAATAGATTGTGCCTCAGGTCAAGTTTCCAGGGAAGGAACGAAAACTAAATGTCACCTTGTCCCATTTAATTTTACCAACACACAACAACCCGTCTCTTCCTCTACTTAAAAAAAAGCATCCTATCGTATCTATCCTTACTGCTGCACATCCTGGTTAAAGTCTGCAATAAGGAGGCTCTGCAGCAGCATGTTTACTACTCGTTCAGGTGTTTACTTCTTGTGTAGGTTAAAAATAACAAGGTCACAGTGATATTTTTGTATTTCTGCCCACAGTCTTAAAACTGAGTAATTAAACAGGATAGAAAAGCTTTACCTTTGCTCAATCCTTGAAGCAAATCAGGTTCCAGCAGAGATGCAGAACAAGATAAATCCAGAAAAATGTTGATGAGCTGCAGAACTTCAAAGGAGCGACCATGTAAAAACACAGGATGATGGATGGATAGACGGAGGGATGATGTTGTATCTGGAGGATAAATCAGTTGTTTGGGTTTTTCCTCCGAGCAGTGACGTGTGTCTCCTCCCTTCCACCGACGCACAACTCAAACATGCTCAGACACTTTATCAGCTGAGGAGGCAGATTTCTGTCGCTCTCTCCTCCGTCCCTCCCTCTACCCCTCCCTCATCCCTCCTTCTTCATACATCTCTCTAACTTTCTGTGACTCTCTCATGTGCTGCTCGGTCCTACATGTGGAGTTACAAAGTGAAGATTGGTTTATAGGAGCAAACACACAGCCACAAAACTATAAATCAACACCTCAGAGTTTAATTCTTAGGGTCAAGTCCTAAGTCCATGCTTGTGTGGCTGCAGTGCAAGGAGTACGGTGCAGTGATAACCAGTAGAACCAGTAGCTGGGGCCAAAAAAACCTGAGTTGTAACGCAGCAGGGAGTTGAAGGCTGAACTTTTACAACATTATTCTTGCAGTTAGTTTGTGATGCACAGCCAGCTCAATCTGATTATTATTTCTTAGTGAAGTGGCTAAATATGTATGTGCCACATTAAAAAAACAAAACAAAAAAATCAGTCTGAATCAGAGACCAGAAGTAGAAATAGATGCAGCAACCAGATCTCAAGCCTGATGCAGTAGTGCAAAAAAATTGCAGTACTCCCTATGGCCACTAGATGGTGGATCCAATTAACTTCAATTCAAAAATCACAATTTTCAATTATGAAATACCCAGTCAATACATTTATTCAACAAGTCATTCTGATGTCATCAGCTAAAGTTAATTCTCTAAATATCAATGATCTGGTGGAGCATCTGAAAATCGTTTCATCATGATTGGGCTCCAAAAAGAGGAATATTTAGGGGCGTGGTTAGTGTGATTGACAGGTTAGTCTCCAATGATTTACAGGTTGTTTTGAGGCTCATGCATTGGTCAACTCCAGTCTCATTCACATTGGACGGTGCCCCCTTGTTCAAGGGTCAGACTCGCCTACTTACTCCACCCTTCATATCCAAATATGGTCACTTCTGGCTAAATTAAAAGAAACATCACACCTCACACCAGCGAGGGACATCACATTAGGTTGATCCAGCTCTTATTTTCAGTCTATGCTTCAACTTTTTTTTCCTTAACAGCTCATCACAGATGGTGTGTTTACTTGAAAAGAAGCTGCTGTCCTTGGATTGTGACTCAGATGTTTACTGTAAACATTTGTTGTATCAGGACCAACCTAATAACTGGTTTTTAGTCTCCTCACTTATTTTATTTTTTAAATTTTTGGAAGAAGTATCACAGCATCGGGAAACAGGCTGTAGATGGAGGAAGCTAATAAGGTTGTAAATCAGTGTTGAAGAGATTTTTTTAAGATGTAGATTTGATGCAGTTTTATTAAAAATGCTTGTGATGTTTTTGTTTTTTTTTAATTTTTTATATTTTCAGGTGAAAGGTTGTGTCCTTTTCTGTCATTTTTTTGTCCTACAAAGTTGATAAATATGCATTACAACAATCAGTTTTGAATTATCATTATACTATTACTATTTACAGCTTTAATATATTTCCTGCATCGTCATTTTGTGGAGGTTTTTTGTTTTGTGCTGCAATATGTTGTAAAACTTTAATATTTCTCTCACAAAATCTGAAAATATGACTCGAGTTTGTTTGTGCTTTACACAACTCAACAGCTGCACAACAAGACGGTAACAGAAACACACGTCCAGCCCTGCTGTGTTGTGTTTGTATCCTCTGCTCTCTGTGACTTCACCTGGTTTGAAGGTTAGTCTGTGCAAAGTTCACTCTGCACAAAGGTGACGAGAACCTGAACGGGCAGAACTCAGCTGGAGATGGGAGGAAACTTCTGCTTCGGTCATTTCTGACACGTCTGAGTCATCAGGCTGTTTTTAAATGAGGCTGTCTGAGCAAGTGATGTTTTCTAACACTGGAAAAGAGAAATAAGAAAAAACATAGAGGTGTTTGATGGACCAAACATCTCATTCTGGTAGCCTGCCCTTCAACATCTGCTGGTGATCCAAGCTTAAGGAGATCACTGACACCACTGCTCCAAAGATGCAATTGTTTGCAATGTATGTTGGATATTCTTTGATGAAGTTATTTGTTTAATAAAGCAGCTTTCTGAGAATCTTTGCAGGGTCATACTGGGTAAACGTATATTGATATGGTGTCATTTCATTCAAAAACTCACTTTGTCAGCCATCAAATCTGTGATCGCCACTAAAATAGGTGTGAGAAATCCTGTATCCTTCAAGCTCGACTCACTTTATGTTTAGCCTCATCCTAACACTGGTCTCTGAATCTTATTATTATCTTAAAGTGTTTAAATCCCCCTGAATCTAAGGATGTTTGACTTGTTCTGTATTTGCCTCATGTCATAGTCCAGTGTTGTTACAAATTCACCTCAGATCAGCTCTTTCTGTTTAGCAAACTGGTTTGGTGAGATATCTATTTCAACCCAAGCCCCTTAAATGTTCTGGTAAGTTATATATTCTGCTTTATCCTCTCTTGTGTACCCATGACATGTAACTACCAGTCAAAAGTTTTGGTACACCCTATAAAAAGACATTGACCAACTTTTACTAAACACATATACAACCAGAACATCAAGGTTCATTGAACAAATATTCCCTTCATCATCAGACCATAACCCTGCCTCTCTCGTGCTTAACAGTGGTGGGACACAGGTGTTTTTAATCATGTCAGCCTAAAGTCTGAAGTGTGTGTGTAACCAGCTGTTTGACTGGTATCTAACAGATCATCATAAATATGTTTATTATGATCCATTTGGGTTTGTATCCCTAAAATTTAAGGAGAAATAGATCTGGGGCCTTATGGGATAAACTTTTTAAAATCTCAAACCCTCTTTGGCAATGCGATAAAAATGGCAAAGGTTTTTTTTTGGTGTTTTTTGCACTTTTACATAGTATTCAGGAATCGGACAAGTAGAAAACCTCAGTGTGTGTAGTCGTGACTTTGATATGTTGCTGCAATCAGATCAGTGGGAATGACAGAGGTCAGATACAGTGATAGATCTAAAGGGTGTTTTGAGTAAATGCTCATAAATGTGCTTCATAAAAAGAAATATTAGTTCATAACTTCAGATGTTGCTTCTTAATCATCAACCTTTTCCTCAGTATTATCAGCACTTGAATGAATCTGCTTCATTCTCAGAACTGGGACAGCACTAAACTGAACTTGATGGCTTTCCCCGTACTGTATATTCAACCTAGTTCATGTGTGTGTGTGTGTATGTGTGTGTTTGCTCTGAAAGGCACAGCGCTGTGGTGCCTCCCAGCCATCTTTGGGTGACTAGGTTCATGTCGACTGCCTGAGGACGGAAACACCGGAGCTACCAGACGATATATAAATACACAGTTTTGGCTGTTTTCCCGTTCAGAGGTTTGGGCGTTCCCACAGCACAGGACCACGTGTTACACAACAGACTGGCTTTGTGTGTGTGTGTGTGTGTACAGGACTATTCCCATATATACACACACTGTAATCCCCATGTTAGTCCTCAATATCTTTAATAATATTGAGGAATTGAAAAAAAGAGTCAAAGACATACAGACATAACTGCATTAAAACAACAACATCAAGATACAAATTATATCAATGGATTATTATTTATATTAACTGATAATTATTCCAGCTGTTGAAAATTAAATGCAGTGGCATCTGGTGGAGTGAAAGTACTGAAGTTTTAAAGTTTTTTGGCATTTTAAGTTCACAAAAAGTTTTCATATCAGGTCAGATGATTATATATCTGCGTTAAAGTGAATATTTTGTGATTTCTTTTAATACTGTTTGAGGTTTTTGGATGTGTCCTTAGCTGTATTTGTCCTCCCAGCTTCAGTACTGTCCCTCACACACAGACAGGAGACTTACATGTGTCTGTGTTTACTGTGTATTGTCTCCTTTTTAAATTCTGCTTAGTTCAGTTAAACCGGCTGTGAGAGGAAACAGAAACATGTGGTGTGTGGCAACCTGTAGGTCAGGGTGACCTTTAAACAGGGGTTCATAACGACAGGTCAGAGGTTGAACTATGAGGGTGTATGATGAACCAAACAGCCAGGCTAATGAGTTCAGACTGTAAGTATCCTGTTCAGGTCACTGGGTCCAACGGAGACAAAACCCAGGGGTCTGTTTCCATTTCTGACTGGCCTCCATTCATATGGATGAACTGGGTTAAGTGGGCGACATGACTCTGCAGAACAGACACACACACACACACACACTCTCATACATATACAGTTTCATGTCCCAGCTCGTCCTGGCTCTCGGCTAACAGAAGTCAGCGATGTTGACAGTTGTGCATATGTGGCACTTTTCATGTACAACCCACATGTGACTCTGTGTGTGTGTGTGTGTGAAGGTTGTTTTGTTCTTGTTTGTACTTATAAGGTGACTATGACAACAAAATACACCAGTGTGGACAAAAACAGCAGGGAAATAAAAAGGGGGAGGAGCCTGTGCTGTGTGGACGACTTGTATTAAGAAAAAACTGCAGTTTCAGTCACAAAGTGTTTGAACTTGTCTGAAAAATTAAACGCTGAAGTAAGCCACAAAATAATCAGCTAAGCTTGTTGTTAAAAGGTTTTGTCATGTTTCATAATTTCATAATTTATCAAGCTCTGGCTCCAAACTCCAAAAAGTAACATCACGATGGACTTTTGGAGCAGAAAAGATTCATCGAACAAGAAATTAATTCATCTTTTGCTGCAGCCAAACTTGACCATTTTGATTCTAGCAGGCAACAATTACTTGGCTTAATATGACCATCAACTTTAATTTATATTTAGACTGGTACCATTTATATGTTGCTTGCTCCACCTCCACAGAATCCATAAAAAAATGCATCTATTACAAGTTTCAAATCGTGCATGTATATGTATATGAGAAGTCAAATATGAGGTGTTGCTGACCCAGTTACCTCCAGCAGCAGATAAGAGGCAGGAGGGAACGTAACACCCACACATGTCTGGGAAACACATTTTTCCCACTTAACATCCAAAAATTACAAACTGAGAGAGTCTTCAAAACACAAGCCGAGGAAAAAGCTTCACTTCTTCATTATTATTACCATCATGACATCATCTGTACACTTCAAACATCACTGTGGGTGGAAAAATGGCACAAAACAGAAGAAGCCTGTACATAGAGTTACATCTTATTTGCACCTGGTTGAAAATGACATGACAGTTGGTTCATTTCTTCAGTTTCACAACAGTCTCTGTATATTTCTATAACTCTCACCAGGAGATGAGCAACAATGTAAAACAAACTGGAAACAACATTTGACCAAAGGATAAAAACTAGTTTAATCAGAATTAAGCAAATTCTAAAAACTTCCTTTTTATTGTTTCCTGCAAATTACTGACTTTACATCTTCAGGACAGAAACAAAATGTGGATTTTGATACTGAAAAATACAGGATAAATCTGTAAAAGTGTATTGCTGGTGTTTTCCTGGTTGATGGAACATTTTCAGGCTCCAGCAGCTAAAATAATAATCCCCAAAAAACTGGTGAATTGTGACTCATTTCTGAAATTGAACCTTCACTGTTTCTTCCCGAGTTAGATCCTTAGTTACTGTGGCTGCGATGCCCCCTGTCGGCCAATAATATGTACTGCAGACAGCTGACAGGCATCATGTTAGAATATATTTCTATCTCTAGAATGAATTTCTCCAATATGTTAAAGAACAGCTCCTCAGAGGCTTGTTATCAAATTACCTGATATTCATCTGCACATAGATTGTAATCCAGCTGCTGTGTTCAACATTCAGTTTAACAGGACACTTTGAGGACCTCTCATGCTTTAAGATATGACTGGAATAGATAAAGATTTTCACATACTGGTCTGTATTCTATAAAAATGATTATCACATAACTCAATAAGGAAAAATAATCCGTATTTACAATTTAAAATATATCAGGTCTTGCAAGTTGGACACTGCAAGCACAAAGTTTTTTTTTAAAGCCATCCTCAGTGAAAATCAGTGTTCGCTCAGTGTCAGACTCTCTGCTGCCTCTCTGTGGTGGCGAGTGTGTACTGCAGACAGTCAGGGGACCATGCACTCCAACTCATACGAGCTGCTGTCCAGTTGGATCCTCAGGGACTTGAAGTCTGGCCTGTCGGCCGGCTCGGTCTGCCAACACTTCAGCATGATCTGGTAGAGAAAGCTGGGGCACTTGGGAGGCGCTGGCATCCTGTAACCGTCGACAACCTGCTGGTACACTTCCTGGTTACTGAAGGCTGAGGGTAGAGAAAAGAAAGAGAAATACAGAAGTGGTCAGAAACAGTTAAACATTTGTTTTAAATAAAATATCTGCAGACACACCTGGAGTAATACTTTCAAAGTATATTCCTGTGTCAGCTTTAGTCCTGATGATAGTGAACCTACTTTCACAAGTATCCCCTTGTTAGTCTGCCACCCTCGTTCACACAGGAACATATTAGTGTATTTGCTAAACACCACTGCACCACTGCATTAGTTTATTAAAAGATCTTGAAATAAGCAGAAGATATTGCATCAAATCTCAAATGTATACAAGTTGATGAGTGATGCAGGATTTATAATTCTAAGCCCCTGTTTCAGGCCACAGTAATTTTTATTGTGTGACACTTACATAATGTTTGCATTAGTGAGAAGATTAACTGCATCATCACAACTATGCTCTGAATTTCTTGCTAAGCTCCACCAGCAAATGACAAGCAAGCAGGAAACAGAGAGGGGGGCATCAATTTTAAAGGATCAGTTCATCATTTTTCAAGTCGATGTTAAAAATCCAAGTCATTCAAAACAAACATGAGCCCTCTTAAATTATGTATTTCTGTGCTTTATTTTATTATTATTTGAAAGCATTTCGTAACATTTGTTTTGAAAAGTGCTCTATAAATAAAGTTTATTGTATTGTTATTATATCATTCAGCTGACCTGGGTAAGGAACACTTCCATAGGTGATGATCTCATAGAGTAAAACACCAAACGACCACACGTCTGACTTGTTGGAGAACTTTCCATGGCTGATGGCCTCGGGAGCGCTCCACTTGTACGGGATCTTTTTATCTTCTGTGATGTAGAACGGCTCCTGCATTAAAAACAGAAAAAAAAAATCTTTTTCAAAACTGAATATTTTATTTGACTTCAGATCATTCATTCCCTCGCTCCCCCACACACCTTGATGACTCTGGCCAGCCCAAAGTCGGCCACCTTACAGATGTAGTCCTCTCCCACCAGGACGTTTCGAGCTGCCAGATCCCTGTGGATGCTGTTCTGCTCCTCCAAGTATGACATCCCATCAGCCACCTGGGCACCCATGTCAATGAGGGATGCAGCATCTAGAGCTTGTCCCTCTCGACCTGAGACAGAAGAAAAACAGACAGAAAATAACTGGAAGTCAGACTCAGTAACAAGTAACTTACAGGGAATAAAACGTTTCTTTTAATATAAATAAGTTTAATTTTCAAAGTCCCACAACTAATGTCTTCTTAACAAGTGTGTGTTTTTATTCATGTGCTTGTATTTGGTTCTGCCTGATGTGTCCTTTTCAAGAATGTGGCCTTGTGGGTAACTGGGTGTGATGTAGGTCCAGTTCAGGAAATGTTACTAGCATGAAGCTGAACTAAATTAGTTTATATTTCTCACACTGAGGTCTGTATTAAGTCGTATGGCAATATATGGCAATGAAAACATAAATATATGTCATGCTAAAGAAAAATAATTTCAGCCCCACAAAGCACATAGTACATTTGGAGCCATATTATTGGGAAATCCATTTGATATTTGTTTAAAGACTTTGAAAAAAAAACAAAAACAAGAATATCTACTTTAATGGGAGCTAGAGGAAAAGTTAGAGGATGACCAGTGTTATTGCTGCATTTTTGAAAATAACTTTTCTGTGTTGAAACACAAGGTTTGTATTTTTGCTTCATGCAAACTCATATGTATACAACAGTTATTAACACTGATGAATTTATAGAAAGTAAAATCACTGTATATCTCAGTATTTTCCAAAACATCTGCTCCTACATGTGCTCAGGTCCCAGTTTATAGGTACATCTCTACGTAATGCAGTCTAACTCTTTCATGCATGAATTATGAAAGCCTGAGTCAAGACTTTTTTTGTGTTTTTACTCTTCTTAGGACAGAAGTTACAGGAAGTTACAAACATGGATTTCATGTGTTAATTGGAATTTACCAGTTATTTGAAATGAAGTTTTCAAAAGTAAAAGAGGAATATTATTACTTAGATGTTCCTGCATATCACACTATAATTCTTTTTATTTATTTTTACCTCTAGGGTTTTTCCTGCATAGAGGGAGTGACAGTGATTGACATGTGTGGCTTCCTGTCAGCATCTCTGATTCAGAGGAAATTCACCAGTGGTTACAACAACAAATCAGTGAATCGAGCTCAGTGGAGGAGGCAGCAGAGAGCAGTCTAACCCTGATATGTAGTGTCACCATAGAAACCACTGCATTTAGGAGAAAGTGGCTTTTAAACAGCTGTCCACTGTAGTGACACAATATGACAGCAGAGTTGTAAGAAACGCCTTAAAACTTGAAAAACTGAAGACACCATATAACAAATAAGCAACTCATAACTTGAAGCCACAAACTTCAGACCGTATCTTTAACACCACAGACATTAGACTCTGAATTAAGTGGATGAACACTGGGGTTTACCTCTGAGGAAACACAGCAAGCTGCCTTTTTCCATCAGCTCAGTGATGATGTAATAAGGCGGCGAGGCCGTGCAGACAGCAAACAGAGAGATGAGGTGGCGATGGCGGAGACTCTTCAGGATCTGAACCTCCCTGTGAAACTCACGGTGGTTCATCTCAGAGTCTGGAGATGGAGAGAGGGAGAGATCAAACACAGGAAACAGACAGATATAAAAGAGGAACAGAGACAAATGAGGAACAGGAGGAGAGAAAGAAACCACCCTGAAGTCCTGACTATTAAGCTCGACAGAGGAAAACTAACTGTGGTCCTTACAAAATAAGAGTTTCCTGCTTTTGTAAATATTAGGTATTAGCATCATATTAACACATTTTAGAACAGAAACTATAATACGACAGCAATTTTACTTCTACATCAGATGAAAAAAATCTTTATTAAACCATCAAACATTCAGTGCTGGGACACAAGAAGTTTTTTTGCACGTTCCTTATGAGGTTATTGTGATTGAGGAGGAGAAATCAATAAAAGGATTTGGATTTGAATACATTTGAATCTGAGGAAGAAGAGAGAAAACTGTCACAGGGAAGTGTAATGGAGTAAGATAGAGATGGTGAGTCTGTTACAGAGGTGGTGGAGACAGAGCTTCATGTAACATTGTGTAGCTGAACATCATTATTCTAGTTTTAAAGCTTCAGTCCAAGTTAAAACTCCTCGTCGACACTTTCAGTTTTAGCGAAATGTTGCAGAACTACCTAACTCATAACTGGCCTTTTTTTTAATAGGAAAGGCTTGATCAAAATAACCTATATGTACCAACTGATGAGTACATGTGGTATTTTATTGGCAGCTGGCTGTTGTGTACTTTCCCCATGACATCACAAACACATCTTTCTAAGTACCAACACTTTCTTAACTGTTACATCCTGTAAAGCTGCTTCTCCACCATCTGCACCAACCACCACAGTGACAGTACAATAATAGATGTTATTACCAGAAACTTCTCACTTTAATAAGTGATAAGTAAAAATGACTGAAAATGTCCCACTGTGGGAATTTACATCAAATTAAAATACAAACTGCTTCTAGGATCAATCATCCACAATGAACCTGTTTTTATGAGTGCTTCTTTGAAAAGTTGAGACACAGTTGACAACAATTTACTACCTGTATTTGTACTTTATTGCCGTCATCGGGTTAATCAGATATGTGACCTAGTTTCACTTTTAGTGTCCCTAATGGTCTGTACTCACTTAACTTTGACACTGTATTAGCTTTGCCCCAACTCAGTTCCACTTTATATCGGAGGATTTACTGTTGGTGCTTGATAAAGGTAATAAAACTGTTGATGATTAATTTCTGTAACAGTTTTAGCACTACCATGATAAGGCCAGGTGTCTAAGCCTGTTGCACTTATACATTATAGTTTCTTGGATGCATCGTGCTGCAGATGTGGAAGATTGTGCATCGATGCAGTGACAGATCATAATCAGGAGTTTACAGCTTATAATTGTAGCTTATGCTAAATGCTGATTGTTGACTTTTTAGTCTCAGCTGGGAAATAAAGTTGTAAATGTACATTAAGAGATAAGATGGAGGGAGGCAGAGATAGTGGTTAAAAAAATAAAATAAAAATACACCCAGCCTCTTAAAAAAATTGGCATCTGGGCTCATTTCAGGTTTTAGGAACTTACTTTGAAGTTTAAACTGGATGTGAATCATGCTGTGTGTAGCTCTCAGTACTGGTAAATCATTTTCATCTGAGCTAACATCTGAACCACAGCAATAAAGTGAGTCCATCTAATCAGGAAAATCTGCAAAACAATGCTGCTGTACCTCCAACTATCCAACTTGTTGTTTCAGTTCAGTCCTCTGACTTGATCATTTAATGAGAACTAAGTAAACAGCTCATTTCTTTTTCCAGCTACTCCCTCAAAATCAAAACCTCTTCTATGAAATCAACATTTGTTTGATCAGCTTGGATGTTAATTTACCACTTTTCAGGATCTTGATGGCGACATTGATGTGGTTTTTCCAGCGTCCCCTGTAGACATCAGCAAAGAAGCCACTGCCCAGCTCCTCCTCCAGGGTGAACTCCTCCTTCGGGAGCTCCCACTCATCCACCGTGAAATGATTCAGGTCTGGAGTTTTGGGCTTTTTCTGGTGGATGAAACACACACATACAGTTTTTTACATCACAATCACAACACATACAAACTGATTTGTGCAAATGTGCATGAGGAAACTGACAGACGGTGCATTTTGTTATTTTATTTTGCAGCATCATTGGCAAAAACACATTCAGAAGTTCCTGTTATTGGGGGAAAATGCAAAGAAAGTGAAACAAAGTCTACACACACGAGAGCAAGTAGATGTACGAAGCTTTAGCAACCATTGTATTTGTAAAAATGTTTTTATTCAGACCACTGGTGATCGCCCACACTTCTTGTTTTCATATGACCACACATATGAGGAAAGAGCAAATGAAGAAGTAAAAAAGATAGAAAAAGAAAGCAAACACATCCTGCCTCACCCTCTTGCAGGGTTTTCCCAGTCTGCCCAAGGTGTTGAGGTTGTTGCTGCAGTAGTGCTCCACCAGGTCAATCAGAGAGCTGAAGTGGTGGCTGAGGTCCACGTAAAAGTTGTTGTCATCTCCTTGGTGGATCTTAAAATGCTTCACCCGATTGAGTGACCTCACTGCAGAAAGATGCACACAATGTCAGAAAACGAGTAAATAAACAAAGGTAATTACAGTCTGAAAGAAAAGAACGAAAATTAGGCAAAAATGTTTCATCACACTAATTTTCCCACGTTCTTATTCTTCTATTGCCAAATGTTCTGCCTTTTGTCACTATCTAACTAAAAAAAAAAAATCTGAGAAGGCATGAAGTTTATGTGGAAAAGATATCAAATGTAAATGTAAAATATTTTCTGTATGGATGATATTTTGGTCCAAGAGTTGTTTGGGGGCTTTTAACATGATTAGGAGTGAAGAGGATCAAGACATTAAAGCTGCTGCATTACATTGTTAATGGAAACTCAACATTACCTCTAATAGATCCAAATCCATCATTCATCTGACATTTTGTAAATACTGGAGGGACCTGTCCTTGTACAATGCCTGGATATGATTTAATTATGATTTGGCGCTATATAAATAAAACTGAACTGAATACTAAAGTCTTGTTACTTTGGACAGAAATTCTTCATTTCTTAGTATAACTTATATCGTGAAACCTTTTTTTATATATTTACAGAAGGAAGAAAAACAGAAAATCACCTGCTTCAGCTGCTGTCTCACACAACATCCGAGCTAACAACAATCCCTTGATTCATGTGAACTTCAAAATAAAAGTATTTCCTTTCAAACAGGAAATATCCACCAAATCACGCAGTTAGCGTGTTTTCACAGTGTAAATCAACATTCTGCTTTAATAATTGTCTGCATTTAACTAACTTTGACTTAACCTATGTATCTTGTCACTAATCAACAAATAATTCACAACACCTTTGCAGGCGTGCTATAAGTTTTGTTTATTAGGGAGTCAACCTTTTACTTCTCATGCTTCTTGTCCTGCCAGGTTTCATTGCAGTGATGCCTCTAATGTAAATTACTGATTATAATATTATGAAAAGAAGGCCAGAGTTATAATAAACCTGAATTATTATTAAGGTGATTCTTTAGTTTCTTTACTGAAAAGCATAATTGGGTTATGTAGAAAGGTGTAAATTAGTAGGCTGCATGCTATGGGAACAACACAGGCTGACACTCTGTGGTTACGCTTGTGTTGTTGTTCTTGCTCTTTAAGGCCTTGTGAGTGTAACTAGTTCATGAATGGGATAGGAAAAGGAAGAATTCATAGAACTGCATAATCACACTAATAGTATCTATGCTCGTGTGTGGGTGTAGCACTGAAACAAGTAGTTTTTTGTTTGCGTCTGTGCAACAGTAGACTGTGTCATCTTCAGGAAATATTTTGGGAAACATGCGTCATTCAGGTGTTGTCTTTTTTTTTCTTGCCTGACAGAACGTATCCAATGTTGTCTTTCTCACTGTGTCGGATGAGGAACGCTCCCTCGTCATTTCCTGCTCCCATCAAGTTGCTTTGGGCCTCGAAGCGGTTCATGGTCCCATAATACCACCTGGATTGAGACATAAAAATAATGACTCATCTTCGGTGTGTGCAAGATCTGGCAAGTTAATGAAGACATATACAAAAACTTTTAGCTGTGAGTTTTTGAAGTCTTTGTAACAGGAGCAGATGAAAGATGTTACAATAACCTGATGAGTTTTCACCCTCAGGGTTATTGTCAAATCTCTGGTGGTAGCTTGAGGCTGAAAACCTGTTGTTTTAAACACAGCGTTGGTGAAGTCACTGACTCCTCTTGGCTCTGTGAAGTCTATTTTTGTCTAACAAGACCTTACAGCTGCACAACAATGACTCCATTGTAATCTTGGTAATTTAGTGTTCCTGATTATTTCTGACTGCTTTGTTACATAATTTATGCCCCGTTTACAGATTTGGCTCTATAGCATCAGCTTTTTAAATTCAAACCATATTCACCCTTGATCTTCATTCATGAGGTTGGTATCACTAAGATGTATTGGACTGGTAGGGTTAGATCAATCTTAGATTAGTTTAATACAACTTACAGGACTGGTTACAGGAACTTTTTGGCACATAAACACTGACTTCTACTTTAAGATGAAACGTTTGCCACCCCACCAGACTACCTCTGAACTATGAGTTTACATTGTCACTATAAGTAAAACCAAATCACAGTGTCAATTAAAGTGGCACCAAATGATTAAAAAAAAAAGCAAAACAATGTATTTGTTACCAAATAGTTATTATACAGTGAGTAATGAGAGTGGAAAAACCAATGCCCTAAAAAAGTTTAAACTTTCAAACAAACATCATTAAGGACTCTGCTCCAGACACACTGAGCAGGGCTGAATAATTTGGGAAAACATCTAATTATGACATGTATAGCAGTTTCATTTTCAATAATTTTCTAAAGTCTACAGCTTCACTTCAGCACTGAAAACACATCTCGTGATCAGTAACACATGTGATGCCATCGAGAACATCATTGAACAGAATAATCACAAAATGTGTCAAATTGCAACTTTTGTACATTTCTAAATGAATGGTTTCCAATCACAGCTTTGATTTTAAAATGATGAATCATTCCTACATTGCTACATTATCAATCCACATTATCTCAGCTCTGTTGCAGCTCTGTGCTCAGTTTTTATCTGAAATTTTACATTGTTACATTCTTGGCTGAATTTCCCATTAAATGTTCCTGTAATACTGAGTTTTTCCAGACAGTAAATACTGGACTGTGCTCACATATCTGCATGAAAAAAGTCTTAGTTTACCCAGAATGCACTGCGATTTGGTCAAGAACTATGAACCATTGTGCAACTGATGAATAAAGATTTTATCTGAGGTTTGACAAATATTTTGATCCAGAGTTTATGATTGATATCTTTCGGCCTCCTTCAAAAATATGTAGCAGGGTTGTCATTGGGATAGGGGTAAGAGTTTCCTTATTGTCCCACAAGTGGAAATTAGTTTTGCAGCAAGTTACATATAAAAAAGAAAGAAAAACAACAACAACAAAGACAGAAACAACCTAAAACACAACAAAATGCAGTTAAAAGTGCAATGTGCCTCTATGCTTAAAAAAAGAAAAAAGAGAGAGACTTATTTTAATGATGAATAATGAATGATATCTATAGTTCCTGCTTTTCAGTTGTGGGGATTGTGCTGCTTTTATAGCTCAGATATATTTCACTGGCTGCATTCCATTTAGCTTTTAGGTCCCCGGTGTTGTGTAAGAAAATGTACTGGCATGACTTACCCTGACACTGGTTGGAGCTGAGCCATATAAAATCAATTTCACCTGTTCATTTCCTGCTATGATAAATACCTGCAGGGAAAACAATCGATTTCCTGATGATTGCCTGGATGTCTTTTAAGCTTTGAAATGCCCACCAGACAACACACTGTGGTAAATAATGAAAACAAATGAAAATAGTCATGAGTTGTAACTCAATGCATTGTTAGAATGAGTGCAAACCAGATGTGCTGCTCAAGTGTGCTCAAACAAAACATGAAAACAATATGTCTGTGGTGTGTGTTTGCTTCTGTTGTGCTGGTATGTTATAGGTGTGGCTAACATGCAACCCAGGAGGTGTCACTGAGAGAAAATACATTAAAACTGTGCACATGATTTAGCAAATCGTGATCTTGGGTTAGGATAACTTATCACCGTCATGTCATTGTTTTGGTTTGGTCACTCTCTCACTGATGTTGGACTGAGACATACAGTGTGTGCAGAGACACCATATTACCTCATCTTGAAGATTATAAACATTAAAGGATGAGAAAATAGAAAAGAACAACTCTATAATTGATTGAAACTTTCCAGCAAATGTTGACATGAGGGAATAACCACAGTTTGCACACTTCCCATTTTGTTGAGGCAATAAACAACGAGGGAGAAAAACAAAACAAGAAGTGGCGAGGCCGACTGTCATAGTCTTTGTGCCCCAGTTTTCATCACTGATGACACCCACAGGATTAGCATTATGAAATGCTACTGACATTTCTCACAGTGTTGCATACAGCAGAGAGTTGGGGTGGATATGGATGAAGAAATTTAAAAAGAGCAAAGAGAGAGACCTTTAAAATAATCAAGTTTCAGCCGTGAATGTGCACAAGAGACAAAGTGGAAATGGATAAACAGCAGCAGATGCAACAGTCTGACCATGTGCATTATATTTAGTACGTTTTTGGAGGTTTTTGTTTGTCTTTGGATGAATGGCACTCAAAATATACATTTTCCAGAATGAAACAAAGCATAACAACATAAAAAAGGTAACTGTTGCAAATTTAGTCAGCTGAACAGGTTTTATCTGTTGAGACTAAATGCAAAAAAAAGAAAAGAAAAAAAAAAAGTCAAGTGTGAATCAGTTGGATTTCAAAACAAAAGGCAGCAAACTTCCAACTACAGTGATAACTGTATAATTGATTAAATCCCAGTCGAACCAGTAGCACCACAATTCAATGCAGATTCTCTGGGATGATATGACAATAGAGTTAAAGTGCACACTGCATTTTAGTTGACTGCAAAAAGAAAATGACCAGAAAGAGAAGTCAGTCAAGTTTACACTTGAACTTCCACTTTTTACAGGTTGAACTTTGACCTTTTACTGTTAAACATTGGTTATTGTTGAATGAATGAGTTCTGTATGTGGAACGCTCCTTATTATAACTTTTGCTTTATTAGATGAAAAAAATACGTTATTGGCCTCTGCTCATACAAACATTATATTTACAAAAAGACAGAGGGAGACAGAAACCACCACTACAGCTTGTGGAGTATGTTTGTGTTTAAACTCAGTAAAAACACTGTAAACAGAGGTTTAAACACATGTAATGCATCTCATGACCAAAGCCATGCAATTCGATGTTAAAATTCAAACTTATTTAACCTTTTAAAATGTAAAAGCTGAACATGTGCTTCAACTATGAAGACACATATGGAGAGATTTATTCAATTAATACGCAATGTGTTGTATTTATAGATGTTCACTGTTTGTTTCTTATTCTCATTTTCTCAAACTAATGATTTTGTAAATTACTTTTCAAGAGTCCTTACCTGTTTGGACTTCATGCAAATAAAATCTACTGTTATTCTTGAGACTTCCTTTTATTTCTTTTTATAGAAACAATTTTAATTGACTTGCTCAGCAGGTTCTATGTTCAGTGATTGGAGCAGGAACTGAGTAATAGTAATAATGTACGAGAAGAGTATGAGGATATAAGAGCAGATTGCACCACTTTCTGAAAGTGTTTTGGGGAAATACGAGAACTCACGGCTGCATTTTCACGGACTCGGCTCTCTCCAGGTAGTTGTGTGGGACTATCCCCGTGTCCAGGACGCGCCCGTTCTTGTCGATCTTCCGCGCGGTCCACCAGTCCCCGCTGCGGCTCACCACACTGAACAAGTCCCCCTCCTTGAACGACAACTCATCCTTGTGCCGGGACTCAAAC
>OOFC01006853.1:40748-51454 GCA_900323345.1 Pseudochromis fuscus
CGGGGTCGGCTGTGGATGCGTCGGTGGCGGCACCTGGATCGCTGGCGTCACACTGACGCCGTCATTGCTTCTTCCTCCGTCTCCACTACCACCACCTCCTCCTCCCTGAGGAGTAGAAGTCTTTTTGTCCTTGAAAATCCTCTGCCATAGAGACTCCAGACATGGGCAAGTTCTCCGCAGACACTCACCCATAGATGACCATGAATGAGCCGCCTCGTCGTCTCCCTTTCTGTGCGCCTCCGCTCAGCTGACTGCACCTGTCCGACAGGTGATGGAGCGCGAGGAATCCACGGAATGCTTCACACAGAAACTGTTGCTGTTGGTTGGGTTTGTTCAGAGAGAGACTCCTGCACTGACAGCACTGACAATGACTTCTTCCTTCTGACAGACTCTGAATAAATGGGAACCCCGCCTATGATCTGACAGAGGCGTCGCTAATCTCACACTTGGAGCAGCTTCAGTGACCTACATAGACACAGATGACAGATATTTAGACCGATGTAAATGAGAAGTAGATAAATCTGTACAACAAAGATGGATCCAGTTCAGCTCAGCCATTCATTTGAGCAGATTTAGCTTTGGATTGTATCACAGTGTCCAGATCCATTTTTTTATAACTACAGAGAATAGCTTCACTTATTTATTTACAACTACTTATGTTACAATAAACTACATTAAGCTAAAACTTATAATTATGGAAAATTAATTACAAGTAAACACACTGGTAGTCTATATTTAAAGAAAGGCAAATAACAAGGTCATAAAAGGTAATTGATAGTAGGCCAAGTATTAGCTTCTCACTGCTGAAATACACAGCATACCAACTTTACTGTTCATTTGTTTCCTCATTCTGATCAACCTCTGACCTGGTGAACTGACAGGTTTAAAGCTGCAGGGCAACTGGAAACAAACTTCATTTGCAGCCACAAGATTACAAAAACATTTTCTGAAAGTGGAGCCACATGATTTTTTTTATGTAAGCCAAGTTTTGTTTGTGTAAGTAGCACCAGGAGAAGGTGGAGCCTTGTGAACACAGCACAAACACAGCAGATGTAATGACCGCAAAAACCATCGACACATTTTAAAACAATACTTAAAATACTTTATTCTTTGCATTACTGGTATTTGTTACCTGATTGCACACAGGCTTAAAAACACAAACATGTGATTTGGTGATTATGGCTCAAGTTTCCTGAACTTGGCTTTGTCTGCTGTGAATTTCATGCATAAAAGACCAAAGTTGCATTGTTCTCAAATTGCATTGCAAGTTGCAACATTGTTGTACAATTTTGTGGTGCAGAAATCTACAACTACTCCCCAACCCCTCCAAAAAGAAGTCCTCTGAATATGGCTGATTCACCGTGCAGGTCTTTTTGCCTCAGTGTTTGTCACTGTAGTTATTATAGATTAGTGTGTGTACAGTCTGCAGTGTAAACATAGGCACTCTAGTTGTAACTGGCCTTTAGAAGAGCTTTAATAACTTAAGGCCTGTACACATGGCACTGTGGCCCTCTGGCTGTTCAAGCACCCGGTCAGCCGCGAACAAACATATCTCACAATGATAAAAACGGTCGGAGTAATATTCTAGAGTTGCTTATCGAGACATATTACAAATGCAACATGTCGCCAAAACCTTCTCAAGTCCCTGTAACAGAAGGTAGATCGATTCAAATACTTGACACATGTGGGTTAACACCGAGACTTACAGTGTGTAGCCACGCTAGGAGCCCCGTGAAGCCAGAAAACACAAAGCAGCAGATGGATGAAAATTAAAATACTACTCTGAGTGGGACAAAAAAAAAACCCTCAAACAAAACAACAACAAAAACAACCCTGTCCTGTCCTGGTGCCAGTGAAGGTCACACAGTGGTAATTTAGCTGCTCTCAGTTTGGGCTCAGTTCAAGTCTAAGCTGCACTTTGTTTGCCTTCGTCTTGGCACGTTACATGTGCAGCAGTTATTATTTTTCTACTGTGTGTTACTAAACTGCCCATGTTTGGTGTGCATGCTAACATGCTTCATTTAGCATGTGTGGCACGTGTTTGCATTAAAGAGTAATTCAACAGATGAGAACCTTGATACCACTCATGTACTTGTGGTGAATATGATGCTACAGCCACCATAATAAGTTTCAAGTCAGTGCTTGTGCAAAAGTACTTGTGAAATCAAACATTGTTGTATTTATATTATTGTGCGAGTAAAAGTAATAACCCGTGAGATCTGTCAACTTTCTCATCAAAATGTTCATATTGTGGATAAATTAGTCTTTTTTTTCCCCCAAATGTGTCTTAAAATCACCCCTGCATGCTGCTATATGTACATTAAAGGAGCAGAGGGTTGTAGTAAAGACTCCCTCTGTCAGTACTGGTGCATCCTAGTACAGCTGGAGTAGATGAGAATTCATTTTTTCTTAAATTTGGACTTTATAGTGGCTCTAGATGTAAATTTGTGGGATTATCAAAGTCTCTGGAGACATGGAGGTCTGCACCAAATACCACTGTAATTAGTCTAATTGTTGTGTATGTATTTACCTCTAGATTAGGGGGTGTCAGACTGACATTAGCATCTCTAAACCAAAGCCGCTAGCGTGGCTAAAAACCCAGCAAGTATTATTATTGCACATAATCATATATTTTTTTTAACCACTGGCTTTGCAGTCAAAAGACAAGTGATGCATTTACCTGTGACTTCATAACATTTCAAAGAGTGCATACACAGACATGGCACATACAGAAGTAACAAAGTGTCATTTATAAAACACAAAAGGGTACAAAATTAAAAACAGTTGGTTCTGTGAATGTGCCGAGGGTTTTAGTGTTCACCGTCCTGTAGGTAGGAGTGTATTTACACAGCTTTCTCACGCTGTTTTCAGTCACTCGTTTGTCTCTTTGTTTTAGCCTCAGAAAAGAAGTGTTCTTTATTTTTCTTGATTTGTTGAGCGTCTTCTCCCATCCCTCTCAGTCCTCAACGTTTGACCTGTTTGCTCTTGTCCTTCTCACCCTGCGGGATTTTAAAGTACATACATCCTGTTTGTGGAAGTCGGATTTCTCGTTACCCCTTTTCCTTCAGTTTTCGTTCCCGTCGTCCTCTGACCATCCTCTTTTACATCCTCTTTCTATACCTCGATGGTCTTAAAATATATCCTGGCGTATATAGAGTCCAGCTGGCTGTGCAGGGCGTGGAAGGAGGGTCTCTTGGAGGGCTCGGCGGCCCAGCAGTCCATCATGATGCGGTAAATATTCTGCGGACAGCGGGTCGGACAGGGCAGTCGAAATCCAGATGACAGCAAGTCCAACACTTCCTTATTGCTTTTCCCTGAAGGGGAGGGTCATAGCATCAGGTTCAGGAGGAAAAAATAAGAAAAATAGTTTAATATTTATTTTCAGATACAAAACAAACAGAACAAACAAGAACTAATTCAACATCTAAACTATGAATGATAAAGTCAACACCCTTCTGAGCCAAGATATATAGTTAGGAATAAAATAATTAGATAGTACATGTTGTAACTGCATCATTGATTAAAAACTTGTGATAAAACAGTTGTTACTCATTATTTTTCTTCTTATTATTAAAAAGATCCTAATCAACAATCTCTTAATAGTTGGAGACTTCCAGCTGAAGACACAAGTGACAAATATGTTGGTTTCTTAATAACAAAATACTCAGTAATTTTTTGAAACTGCCGGTCACACTGTTACTCAAACAGGAGGCTACACAGGATTGTTGGGGGGAAGTTAAAGTTGTGAATTAATCCATATATAGTGATCTAGTGAATATTTGCAATGGCTGAACTGAATCAAATAAAGTACTGTGTGTGTGTGAGAGGTTTTTAATATTTCTTATAGCATCCAACACTCTGCACACAACACCTCCTACATAAATACCAAACATGCTAAACTTCAAAGGATAAAATAAAAAAAAATATTGTAACTGCTCACTATACCCAAAATGTGTATTGATCCACAGCTGAAAAATTCCCAACAAATACACTTTGCTTCCTGATCCTGATACTGAAACACTGTAGAATAACTTTTTAGATTTTTTTTTAAACTGCATGTAAACAGTGTTTTATAATATAATCATACAACTGAATGCACACTGAGTGAAGTGAACGTGCTTTTGTTGTCATACTCAGGGGCAGAGCATGTATGTATATGCATGACACATTTTGTTTTCTATTTAAACATATAGAAAACAATATGCAATCAAATAATTTAAAGAAAAGTGGAAACCAGAGGGAGGACAGTAAGTGTCAGATCAACTGTATAAATCAAATTCATTTTCAATTAAAATCATCACTTGTCTTACGTTCATGTTGCATTTACAGATTGTTTTTTCTGCCCCCTAATGGTCAAAAATATATATTTATATTTTTGCTGCTGGGTGCTTCTTAACCCTTTAAAGCCTGAAAAATGAGATAATTGCCAGAAAATTCAATTCTTTTGAAACTGGATTGTTTATTGAACCTTCTGACAACAAGTACATAAAAATAAGAATAATATAACAATAACAATACATTCCTTATTTCTACTTTTTTTCCACAAAGCTGTAAATATCACACTGATGATGTACAAATCTCTAAACCTCATGTCAAATAAGATGCATTTGGCTGTCAGGGGTTAAGTCACTGAGGAGGAGGTAGAAAGTTTATTATCCAAACTTGCTTTAAGAAAACAGATTTTAAGGATTTTTTTCCAAGTGACAAAACCCAATGTGTGAGTCTCCCTCTCAGTACTTTCATGCTGTTTTTTTCATTTCTCACAATAAGTAAAATATAATAACAGATATAACTCCATTTATATTCCATGTCTTCTATTAAGAGAATAAAACTGCTTCTCAAAAGTCTCCTCAACACATAATAACCTGTGAAGGGTGTAACCACGTATCGGAAATAATACTTCATTGTAATTTCACACCCACAAGTCCATTGTGTAGTTGAATGTTATGCATACTCAAGATGTTTTCCCTCTGATTAACAAACTGGTTAGCGCACACACACACTCATCCAAAATAAAAAGCAGTCATTGCTTCACCTTCATAAGGCGTTTTTCCACGTGACATCATCTCGTACAGCAGCACCCCGAACGACCAAACGTCTGATTTTACTGAGAACCGCTGGTAAATCGCTGCCTCGGGAGCCGTCCACCGTACAGGGATCTTTGTGTTTCGACTGGCCATATACACACTGTCCTGAGAGACGGGAGGTGCAGTTGAAAGATTAAAACACTGGCAGATGAAAACTGTGCACATTGGGTGTCAAATTTAACATTTTCCATAACTTGTGTCTTATTTGTTGTGTTATTTCTGCATTGGATGTTTGCATATTCTGAATTATATCATTTACACCTTGAAACATCACCAAAGATCCAGCAACTAAACTTAAATACATGAACTTCTTCCAGCATTGATTACATTTTTACCTCGGTGTAGAACATACAACAACTACTACAGAAACTGTGTCTGTGGTAAATTAAGTAATAACAATTTTTTAAAAAGCATCTTAAATTGCAGTTTTTGCGACTGGCTAATTGCATGGTTGCAAATATACATTTTCATTTAAAACAAATTTAATTATCCAGCTCAAATCAGAAGACCATACTTGATGCAGCTACTCCAAACAGTGAGACAGAACAGCAGCAAACAAATACCAGGACTTAAAAATGGAAATTATTATGTTTTTTTACCTAAAGTTGACAAATAATAAATAAAAAGTCTTGATAACAGCTCAAAAAGCATCAAGAAGAGTTTAAATAAGAAAGTTTAAAAGTTAATAGAGTATAACTGGATAAATTAGAGGTCACAAATTTTCAGTACAGAGACAGTCTGATTTATTTATAGCATAAATTACTGTCTCACTATTGTAGTAGTAATGTACTACACAAACAACCATTAAGCTGTCTCTTCTTTAGCTGAGATCCTAGAGGCTCTTCATGAATAAAATATTCCATCATGTTTTCTTTTACTACATAAACAAGTAAATTATGCAGATGTGAGCTGCAGCTGTTTTTTTTATTGGTCTGGACAGAAAAGGGGGGGGTGAGGGGGGGTCTGTACAACAAAGCAAACTATACATATTTCAACAGAACACAGATAAAGCTTGATTCCAAAAGGAGAATCTCATGTGTATCTTTTCTCTTTTACAACACAGAAAGACTCACACTGTGGTTACCTTGATAATCCGAGCCAGGCCGAAGTCGGCCACCTTACAGACCAGATCGTCCCCCACCAGGATGTTCCTGGCAGCCAGGTCTCTGTGGACGATGTTTCTGTCCTCCAGGTAGGCCATGCCCTCTGCAACCTGACTGCCCATGTAGATCAGATGAGCTGATGTCAGCACCTGGCCTTCAGGAGCTGAGAAAACACACACACGCACACACACACACAAACACACACACGCGCACACACAGTCGATCAGCTCGGCCACTGAGTCATATGGATTTTTCCAGATTCTTATTCATGGAGTGAGATGATAGTAAATCTGTCTGTTTTTGCTGGTCTACCGAACCACCCAAAAGCAACACACAGAGCTGGTCAAATTCTGTGGAAAAATCACCTGGCAACCCTGGTAGGAATATTAAAACTCTAAATTCAAATAGTAGATAATGCATCATATCTGCCTGCACCATGCTGGTATTACGTATCATTAGAGGAGGCCGACAGATTAGTGTTTCACAGATCCTATCCAATCCAACTTTCTTTGTAAAGCACTTTAAAACAACCACACTGGACCAAAGTGCTGTACAGAAGGATAAATAAAAACTAGATAAAAAAATAAAATACAATAGATTAAAATCCATAAAACAGCCACACAATTAAAACTATAAAAATAAAACCATAAACCGAAAAAAGAATAAAACTAATAATACAATCAACATCTCACATGGGTTTTATGATGGGATTTATAAACAGACAGAGAGGAGGCCTGTCTGACATGAAGAGGCAGATCGCTCCATACGTTAGGAGGTGCTCCAGCAAAGTCACCTCCAGCTTGTGCTTAGTTTGAGTGACACTCAGGAGCAGGTGATCAGCTGACCTGAGAGAAAGGGTGGGCAGCTGGTGAAGTGAGGCACAGGTATATCAATACGTATATAATGTTTTCTGATATCTGCTGATCTGAAAACAGTTATTTTACGAGTATTTAATGGAGAAAACAAGGTCCGGGGTGACTTAGAAATGCTGTCACGATGCAGATTGTCCAGCAGTTAGAAAGAGCTTTTATCCAATCACATGGCTACTTTCACAGCTTGCCATTTGTATTGATGCTAATGTGTGAACATGTATTTACAACAAAGTGTTTTTGTTCCAGATGCACAGTTCAGTTTCTGAGGACAATTCATTGCATTGTACTGTACTTCAGCAAAATGTAGAGGTACTTGTAGTATTTTCAGGTAATTTTAGGGAAGTATTGAGCTATTGTACTCTTATTTTTACATAAATATTTTTAACAGTTATGGTTACTATACACTTTAGAGATGAATATAACATTTTGCACAGATCACCGCCGTGACTCACACAGTTGTTGCTGGCTGTTCCTACTTGTTCAGTATCCTGCCTGAGTTTCTTAATATTTGTGCATGGTCTTGTTATTATTAGTTAATCTCTCTTCTAGGGCCGCAACGATTACTCAACATAATCGATTACGTCGATTATAAAAATTCATCGTCACGGAAATTCAAGAATCGAATCGAATTATTGTTTTTGTTATTGGTAAAAACAAATATCAGCCAGAAAAAAAAAGATCATCTGTACTTGCAGTTCTCTACAGGAAGTGGTGGGGGCAGTATCGCTCCCACTGTTAACGTTATTCACAGAAACAGACAGGAAGAAGAAGAAGAAGCGGAAGCACGACAGTGACAGGCAGCAGAGCCAACCAATAAAGAGGGAAGACGCGAAACAGTACGGCTTTTTTGGTAAATGTTAAATAGTATGTTGGCCCTGTTGATGGGAAACGTGAGTACGAAAAAACCGGACGGGCAGTCGACCGACACAAAGTATTACACACACTCTGCAGGATGAAGTTTTCACCGAAGCACTTCCAGTTAAAAATACCACATTATCGGGAAGCATACGATAGTTGGGCATCCTGCTAGCATTTAAGCTAACCCGTCGCCCAACTTGCGACAAACCACCCTCATATTTGGCAGCGCTATTTATTATTGCACCTTAACATGCATTTCTTATCCAATTATTCGATTAATCGATGGAGTAATCAATAGATTATTCGATTACTAAATATTCGTTAGCGGCAGCCCTACTCTTCAACAAATACAGTTGCCCAGTTAAAGAGTGCGACATTACAAGGTCAGTTATTTTTTACAACCCGTAATTATCAGAATCGATGCCGTGAATAGATGGCAGATTTTTTCCTCCCACTCGTTTCTCAGTCATATTTCAAGAGAAATGTTTGTTGCTGTGCAGATAAGGAAATAACTTCCACACCAGGAAGCCCATTGTCATTTGAGGAACACAAGATATGGTTATAGCCCAACTGGAAAACAGTACTAAAATGACTGCTGAAGATGTGATTTGCAAGTGAAACCATGTAACACGAATAGATTGTTCAGCTCTGTTCACTGTGGTTTACACACAGGAGCCTGGTAATATTGGCAGATCCGTTTTTGCACGGCTAAAGAGGAAATACTGATTCTTGACAAACCTCTGCACGAGTATAGAGGCTTTCAGTGAGGTACAGTTAGACGTATTAGTACGACCATAAAGCTAATTCTATGCAGAAAGCAGATAAGCATAGCAACGACATGCAGACACATACATCCAGCAGGAGGAATAAAACCAGCTACTGGCATGAGAAATATGTGAGTCAACCCCCTCACTCTTGCTCACTAAGTCTCTGTGATTAAAGCCTTTTGTAAAATGTCAGAACAATATTTCTCTCCTGAGCGGAGCTGCCAGAACACAGATTATAATTCCATTTGCTTTGGATTTCAAAGGGAAAGATTTCACATCACTTGGCCTAAATACTGTTTCCAAAAAACTCGGCGGTAAGGGCGGAAAATTTCAAACCCAAGAAAAGCTAAATAAACTTCCTTATCCAAACCTCTCTGGATGTTAAACAGCCGAATGTTATTTCTCAGAAAGCAGAACAGACTTCAAGGATTTACCATCAGACATCTGTTGTAAAGAAAACTTTTAGGACTCTAGTTGAGGTATGGATACAAGCCCAGTGTTTATCTGTGTGTTGGTCACTTACAGGTGAGGTAGGACTTGAGGCTTCCTTTGGTCATGAGTTCGGTCACGATGTAGACCGGCTCTCCTCTGGAGCACATGGCTAACAGCTGGATCAGCTTTGGGTGATGAAGGCTCTTCAGCGCCTGCACCTCTTTCACAAACTCATCCTGCTTCGTGTCCTCTGGAGGAGGAGAAGGAAAAACAGGTGAATTTCTCTTCTTTCTCGTGTGATCATCTCGTTTGTCCTCTTCTGTCATTCATTTGGCTTTAAACACAACTTGCTGCAACATTTTCTTTCACCGTTTCTTGCATTTTTTTTCCTCCAAAGGGCCTCATTTGCATTTAAAATGTTTTAGCTGCCATCTCCTCACTCTTTCATCATCTCTCAGTCATCTTGCATCTCTCTCTGTAACTCTTCATTCATTGATCTGCAATAATGGAAACTTCTCTTGTCACATGGGTCTTTTGAAAACTCCCTCTTACCTTGGGCTGTGCATTGGACTAACCTCCTTCACTCCTTTCATTATTGAATAATTACTCTCATCATGAAAGGTAAGGGGGAGGGTGGAAACTGATATCCAATATACACAATTTTTAGGCTGGAATGAAAATAGACTGTTTGCTTTGTGCATCAATAAGAATCTGCTCAGAAGGTTTAGATTGGTTGTAAAATCCTGACTTTAAAGATGAACCTGTCCCATCATAGTGTTGAATATGTGGTGTGTCACTGCCACCTCCAGTTCAAGGTTCTAAGCTTTTTTTTTTTTTTTATCACCTTAGCATCACTGCTGAGTGTGGATCACTGCTTTGTTGTAGTGTTCATGTCTGTGCAGTGTGCTGACCTACAGGTGGCGATAGTGTGTCAATAAAAGAAGCAATGCACAGATCAAAATGCACAGAAGAAGACTGCAGGCTGACAAACCTCAATGAAAGCAACATGCTTGTGGTAGAAGTTTGCTCTTGAGGCTTTCTGCCAAAAAAACAATCAATCAAAAAAAAAAAAAAACCCTCACTGGATTCAGTTTTCAGTCAAAGTTTGTTAGATCGGTTTAGGAAACAAAAAGCTCCTGGTCTGGGGTGGAATAGTCTCTTCCATGATGTTAAACACATGCAAAAGCTTCCTGACAGATGACCCTGAATGCATCGTTTGATTTTTGGAAATGTATGGACTCCTGAAAATGAGAGCTACTTAAATTAACTGTAAAAATAGTAGGTGACATAAGCAAAAGCTTCAACCTAAACATTTTAGACCAGGGGTAGCCAACCCTGGTCCTCAAGGGCTCTTATCCTGCATGCTTTAGACCAGCGGTTCCCAATCCTGGTCCTCGAGGTCCACTATCCTGCATGTTTTAGATGTGTCCCTCTTCCAACACACCTAAAACATGCAGGATAGTGGACCTCGAGGACCAGGATTGCCCACTCCTGAACAAGAGAGTGAATTTCATATCATTTACTGCACTCCGTGGCCCAGCTGCTGGAATATCACAGCATCACAGCATCGAGTCAATGCAGCTGTTC
>OOFC01006870.1:3004-21809 GCA_900323345.1 Pseudochromis fuscus
CCAATCAGAGTGTAGCTGCACGAGGAAATCAAAACGAAATGAGCAAAGGGAAAAGCACCACAATAATAATAATATCCTGTAAAGAGACTTTTGGCTGTTTAAAGGTCTCACTGCCATAACCATGGTGGTACAGTTACATCATTTAGTCAAATGCAAAACCAAACGTCCCTCAACACTCTTCCAACCAGTGTAGTAGACTTCAACCACATTTACCCTTCTTTGCAGACATAGTGCACCTTGTTTCCCAGTTCAAAGTTCTCTCCTACAGTCACAGCGTCTCTGAGGGCTGGAGGGTCGCTGCACAGGACGTTCACACAGCGGGGTACAGGTCTGCTCCACTCCCCTGTCGCTTCGCACACCACCTCCATGGAGCCCTGTGGTCTTCACACCGACATACCACTTAGCTTTCAGGCTCACACTGCAGAGAAAGGACTGTAAACTGTGCCGCTAACTGTAATCTACCCATACCTGTATCCTTCAGCACATTTATATGCCACCGTGGACATGTATGTGTTTGTGTTGAGGGTGTAGTCTGCGTTCGCCACAGGGGGAGGCCCGCCGCAGGTCACTGGGTAACAGGCAGGTGGCGTCCCGCTCCACCTCAGACTGGTGAGACACTGGAACTCATAGAGGATCGGAGGCTGGAAGCCCTTCTTACAGCTGAGGTGGATGGAAGAAAAACATTTTTAACATAAAAATCCCACCCTGTGTTTTTACGTGTTGTGTTCATGATACATTTGTAACCTTTTGACACCTACATTTCCAACTATAATGATAACACTGTGGTATTATAGGGGCTGCAAATGATACCTGAAAGTCACCTTGCTTCCATAGGTGAAGTTGCTTCCTGTCATGATGGAGTTCTCTGGGACGGTTGGTGGCGGGCAGGAGAGGGCTGGAGCGCAACATTAACAAGATAATTAGTAACTGCTGCAGGAACCTGAAAGTTACTCTTGGTGCATTTACACTGGTACCCACTCGCTTCGCTTTGCTTCGGTTTTGGCGCATTTACACTGGCAAAAAAGTACCTGGAACTTGGTACCTGGTACAACTTTTCGTACCTCCTCTCCTGTGGTTCCAAAAAAAGTACCTGGTCAGGTCAGAGCCGGTACTAAAATCTTATTGGTCAAAATCGTCACTGCATCATTACGTCATCACTGTGCGGCACGTAATCTGTCCCCGCAAACACGCCATTTTTAAATCTTCGGCAAACCGTGCAGACGTGTTTGAAATAACAACAAGAAGAGAAATGGCAGCTGTTAGAAATGCTGCCCCATGGACTCAGGACGAGGTGCAAACCTTTCTGTCATTAGTCACCGATGAGAAAATTCAGCAGGAGCTGGACGATGCGGTCAGAAACGAAAGAATCACATAAAAGATGACGTCACAAATGGCGGCCAGCTGCAAGAAGGAGGGACGATCCTCGGCAATGTAAATGCAACCGAGGGGGGCCGATCCCGAGCGATCCAAGGCAAAGCGAAGCGAGTAGGTACCAGTGTAAATGCACCATAAGAGTCATTGTAGCTGTAAGTGAGACACAGTTGCTCTGTGAAGTGATTGTAACAAACAGGTAGAGAGTGGGGGGAGCAGGACGGATCTCTCATTCAGGAAATATTGTTGGTTTATTTTCCTGTTTCGTAACCGCATAGTGAGATAAAGAGATGCTGTCTGTCTGCAGTGAGTGCAGGTGGAGTGAGAAACAGCTGCTGCCCTCACTTCAGATCAACAATGCAAGATGGAGATGTTCCCACTCACATAACGATTTGCATTTACAGAAAATCTCTATGGTGCAGCAATATGCAGAGTCATGAGCATGCCCGCTAATGCACAGCACCAACATTAATTATTTAACCTTTGTTATTGTTGCTTGTAACGCAGGAAAAGCTTTCCACATTCAGATTCAACTGTTTCACACAAAGCGTTTTCCTGTTAATGGATTCACCTCAAATTCAGTTTGATACTCAGCAGCTAAGATGAGCTGAATGCAACAGATCAGCTCGTTCTGTAGCCGCTCAGTGAGTCAGTTCCTCTTCCTCTTCCAGGAGGAACGTGGCTTAGAGCCAAGATGGAGGTGCTGCAGTGGTCAGGCCTTTCAGCCCACTGCACAGCGCAAGACAAAAACACAGCTGCGTATGTATCACCTCTTCACAGCAGGTTCATCACATAATGAGAAGTGCACATGTGTGTCTCTTTGTGTTTGTATAGCCAGTAGAATTTGCTTTTGTGTCAGTAAGCATACACAAAGTGTGTGTGTGTCTGTGTTTTCTTAAGTGCATCAATAATCTGCATAAAAATAAAAGACCATGTAGTAACCCTATTGTGTTACAGAGAGAGTGTATCCATGTTTCAGGTTGATATCAACTTGTTAATTTATGTTACATTATATTTGAAGCCAAAACTACTTTCTTCCATGTTTAGTAACAGATTATAAGCAAAGCTCTATGGTTAAGAGGTTAAAGATAAAATTATACAAAACTTCAGTGCTGGTAAATGCAGATGTGTAACAGGGAACATTAGAATAAGAAATGAATTGTTTTATGTGTGTTTGTGGATACAGAGGTGTAATATACTGTCTACGTGATCAAAGTGGCCTTTGAACCAGGATGACAGTGTCATCATGACACCTCCGTCATAAATTCTGAAGAATTACAACTGTTTGACTGTGAAGTACTTTCCATACATCCGTGAACTTTCTCTTTGTGTTTTCTGGCTCACTTCACAGTAGTGACACTATTACATTAGACATAGTTAACTGTTGAGCTTTGCTTCAGTAAGTGTCTGTGGGACCCAATGACACATTGACCTGAAGCATTAAACAACTTTAGACAACAATCTGTGACACAAAGGAATCAGTTATATCAAGTTTATATCAGCAGTGTCTAGCTCAGGGGTGGGCAATCCTGGTCCTCGAGGGCCGCTATCCTGCAAGTTTTAGATGTGTCCCTCTTCCAACACCTGATTCAAATGACCAGGATCGTTATCAAGCTCTGCAGAAGCCTGATAACGATCCTGGTCATTTGAATGAACGACCCCTGGTGTAGCTAGTATTTTTTAAACCTTGTCATATGAAGACTGACTTTCCCTTTCATTAACTCCCAGAAGGGAAATGCTTCCCTCTTGTGGTCGAACTTTAGAAAGAGAAGAGGTAAACAATCAGAGAACCAATCAGCTGGTTTGATTTTTGGTTTGATTTAGATTTATACATTAGATTTAATCATTTTTGAATGAAAATACATAAAAATAGATATAAACAAACAGACATAGAGAAAATAATTATTACAGTTTGGTCAAGTCAAGGCTGAGTATGTAGCTTTTCCAAGACCAAAAAATCCTGATCCTTCAACTGACTTGAGTGTGCAGAGAGTGAGACAACCTCTTACCTCTGCAGTATGGGACAAGGTCGTCCCAGGTCCCCGTGTCCAGGCAGTGGAGTCGAGACGAGCCAATCAGCTCATAGCCGTCACTACAGCCAAACACCACCTCGCCGCCCATCAGGAAGTTGCTGCCCTCTCTGTGACCAAACTCTGGAGACCCAGGGTTCTCACACTTCACTGGCTCTGTGTAAACAACATGACTCCAGCATGAAAACACCCTCTCCATCGGTTTTCATCTCAATTTGTTTATTATTGAGCATCTGCTGAGAGCACAGAGTTATTGTGTATTAGCCTCGTCAGCTGCTCTCATTAGAGTCTCTAAATACATCAAAAAAGCTTGTGAGTCCTGCTACCTGTGCAGTTTTTGCCGTCTCCACTGTACGGGTGGGTGCAGGTGCAGGTGTAGGAGCCGTCTGTGTTCTGACAGCTGGCGTGATCATCACAGTCCGACCCCAGAGCGCACTCATCCACGTCTGAACACACCCACAGAGAAGAAAAACAGATATTTTATCCAGTGTCAATCTTCCTCCTTTGTACTACTACTTCTTCATCTGTTTACGTACCCAGACAGGCTGGTGGATTTCCTCCCCACTTGCCGCTGTTGAGGCAGTGCACCTTGGTGTCTCCCAGCAGGTAAAAACCAGCATTACACTGGTAGACCACGGAGCTGCCAGCATGAAAGTCTGTTCCCTGAAACAAGCCGTTCTCCAGAGGATGAGGAGCTCCGCAGGACACTCCTGAAACACACACAGGAGGAGGCAGCTTAATTACACATAACTGAATTATTAATTCAACATCTAAAATTTGCCAGACAGCACTTGGACAAATTATGTAAATATCCACCTGTGAGTAGTTTATTAAGGTCAAAAAGTGACATATAAATGCAGTTCACTGACATCAGATTCAGGACAACTTAAGTAAATATCATAGAAACACTTCACTATTTATAATAATCATATTTTCGGACAAAACAGATGCTTTTAATGTTTTCAGGTGCAGGAATTGTTACTGTTTTGTGCGTACACATAGTACTATAATTAGACAGATTAGATGATTCAAAATAAAATCAATAAAACGTACAAGAAAAATTTAGAGGAAAAACAATTCCACTTAAAAAATATAAAGACTTTTCTTTTCTTCTGTTTTCTTTTCAAATTTTAATTAATGTATTTATTTTTATTTCATTTCTTGTCTCTTTTCCTGTTTTTGAAGAGTATTTATTTTACATACATATGTGTAATGGTCTGTAAACTGTGGAAATGAGACTTTTTTGTACATCTTCACATGTTTTAATTGTGTGAAATAAATAAAAAGTACAACAAAAAATATATATATTAAGACGACTGCAAATCCGCTGAAACATGAAAAAACATCAGAGCAGTTTACATCTGCGTCTTACGTTCACAGCTGGGCAGCGGGTGGCTCCACTCTCCTTTATTTTGACACTGCAGCACTGGCTCCCCCACCAGGTAGAAACCGGGATCACAAGACAGCTGGACCTGAGCCCCGGGGCTCACCTCCACAGAGGAGACATGCATGTGGGGGACAGCGTTCTCCAGTTTGGGACAGTCTGGAGGAACAGAGGCAGTGGACTCAGAGCGACTGTGACTTGTAAACAACAGACAAACTGTAGGGATTTAAACGTGAAGCTCTCTTACCTGCACAGAAGATGCTGCTGAGGTTTACTTTGACTCGGCCCACTACCCCATTGAGGAAGTCAGGCCAGGCCAGGACGTTGCCTCTGTGGGTGACGTGGGAGGCTGGACAGCTGCTGGCTAGGACCTTAATCTACAGTCAGGCCAGAAAAGGTGGAGGTCAGGTAAATACTCCAGATTAAATGATAGCGTTAATGCAGTGGAGCATTTTGTAAACCTGCTGTGGTGTGAGAACACGATCCCAGATGTTGAGTTGGCTGAGGGAACCAACGAAGGACTCAACGGGATTGAAGCCCTCACCCCTCTGGTCCTGGTCCTGACCTAACACCAGCGCCCCTCCAGCTGCAGGACACAGAGCGCACCCAGGTTAACCACTACTCACTGAGAAAGTGTGTGCTCTTCTGGGTTTTATTTCATCATTAATCTCATTATTACTGATACTGAATATTTAAAGTCTATAAAAATAAGGTGACCAGGCCGAGGATAGCACTACACCTGGGATAGTGGTGCCGACTGACAGGCCTTTGCCTCCATCTGAGGGCTTCCCGTTGATGTAGATTCTCCAGTCGCCATCCCAGCTCCTCCAGGACACACCGATGTGGTACCACTGACCCGTGTTCACCGCCGGGCAGTCAGTGATCCGCTCCTTACCGTTCACATACAGCACCCACCTGGAGGGAATCAGAAAAATAAAAAAATCACACACAGTGACACAGTGACTGTAAATTCACTGCACTAAACATCTGGCTGCATCACTGACCCGTTGTAGTCTATTAGCAGGAACGCGTTGTCGCTGCCCTCCACAGCATAAGACACAGGTGTGCCGTAATTGGTGGTGTCCGATGACCTCATCCAGAAGGTGCAGGTGATTTCTGTCAGTGCCGGCATCACTCCGTCCATCATCACGTAACCATGGATACCAGACACCTCAAAATCCAGGTTGAAGGCAGAGGACATCTCTGAGAGGACAGGACAGAAAATAATAAATAATCACATTCAACTAATTATACAACTTGTAATTTACCACTTGTGTGAAATATGTGACAAAATACATGGATGTTTTTCTTTATTGTCACACTAGACATTTACTTTAGATTGAGTAAAACTTATCCCACTGTTACTTATAAAAAAAAAAAAAAATTACCGTATTTTCCGGACTATAAGCCGGTACTTTATTCCAACGCTTAGTTTTATACGGAAATGTTCAGGATCAGAAACCAACTTCAGCAACACGATACAAAGAGGCAGTTGCTATGGTGATGCATGTTTGATCCAAACTTTAAAACATGTTACTCAGGTAATTTGCTGTTTTTATACAATATGTGATTTGACTTTTATTAATTACCGTATTTTCCGGACTATAAGCTGCTACTTTTTTCCGACGCTTTGAACTTAAACACAGTTGTTTCTCATGTGTCGGCGGCACGAAGCTCGTTAGCTTTTTACAAGCTAGCAAGCTAGAAGAAATTCAATAGCGGCTTATAGACAGGTGCACTCAATAGTCCAGAAAATATGGTAATCAAGACTGAAACACCTGGGTGAACAGTTTCATTGTAATCCTAGTTACAGATCTAATGCAACACTGACACCTTGAAAGGTCTTTTCAGCATGTCCACAGAGAACAGTCGTAACCCAGCGTCCCTCCAGGTGATCAGACGCCATTAATGAATGCATGGTGCCAGGTGTGACTAGTTGCCATGGTGATGTGTCATCTGTCCTATAGTACCTGTCTCACACCTGGTTCCGTTGAACCCAGGGAGGCAGCGGCAGGTGTAGGAGCCCAGGCCGTCGAAGCAGCTGGCCCCGTTCACACAGGGGTTCGGATCGCACTCGTCCACGTCCACCTCGCACAGCCGGCCTCGGTAGCCCTCCACACACTGACACCTGAAACACAGAGGGGAGACAGGGATGTACAGCCTCTTCTCATTTTTACTCTAGCTCAAGGTGAAGTCTCCCAACGTGACCTTCATTACCTGAAGCTGTTAATAGCATCCAGACACGAGCCTCCGTTCAGACAGGGAGTGCTGTAACATTCATCCACGTTGATCTCACAGCGTTCCCCTGAGAACCCCACCGCACAATTACAAGTGTAACCGCCTGTCAAGTCCTCACACACACCTCCGTTCAAACAGGGGTTGGAGAGACACTCGTTGATCTCCAGCTCACAGCGAGACCCTGGTGAAACGAGAGAGTGAAGGTTCAGTGATGCCTCCAAGTTGATTGACTCTCAGTCAGTCTGAGTCCTGGTGTCTAACCTGTGAAGCCAGCGGCACAACTGCAGGTGAACTTGTTGACCTCGTCCACACACACGCCTTCATTCAGACATGGGGAGGAGATGCACTCGTTTACCTCCGCCTCGCACAAAGAGCCTGAGCCAAGCGAACAGAGAAAAAGAAGGAGCCAAAACATAATTATCATTTATCACGAGGAGCTGCATGCTTTAGTGATGCTTACCTTTGCTTTACTTTAAATTTTAGGTCCTTACCTAAAAATCCTGGCTTGCACTGACACTGGAAGTCTCCCATCCCGTCGTTACAGAGGCCTCCATTCTGGCAGGGAGCAGAGTCACACTCATCGATGTCAATCTCACACTTGGCACCTGAGGGAGAAATAACACATCCTGAATCTAATGCTGCTGCAACTGACACATAATCACACTTAGAGGAAATACAACATGCAAATAGTCAAACAATTATTGGTTGGTTATTAGCATCACAGTATGTGTATCTCTGCAGGTGATTTACCCGTGAACCCGGGCATGCAGGTGCAGACGTATCCCGCTCCGACCTCCTCACATGTTCCTTTGTTCTGACAAGGATTCAGGAAACACTCGTGGAAAACCTGCAGGATCAGACCAGTTCAATCTATGTGTCCTGAGTGTGAATGTTTACACACATCACTAGTAAATACTAACCTGACTGCTTGCTTGGTAGTCTTCACTAACCTCCACCTCTGGAGCAGCAGTTACACTCTCCTCTTTTGGAAGAAAACTGGAGCCAAAACCTGACGATGACACCAGAGACGTAAGCAAAGACAACTCGGGAAAAACACAGCAAGGATCTTCCTGGTCTGCTACCAGACTGGCAGACGTTTGAGATCCAGCTGAACAAAAGCTTGTATTCTTCCTCAAAGCTGGCAGCTCGTCCTAACCTTTGCTCATTCCCACACTTGAGGCACGCAGTGTTATTCATTTCCATTCTGCCGCCGAGCAATAAAAGCCACATTATTTCCATTTCCTCCAATCCCGTGCAGTAATCCTGTTTCCAATTGGATTGAGCTGTCAGGACACAGATCCGACGCCACACAACTGGAGCGGTGGCAGCGAGTTTTCACACACACACTGACAGGCTGACACAAAGCAGTTCCTTATTTTTCATTCTGTGCTGACTTCACTTGGCGCATCCTGGAGATATTCAACATAAATCACTTCACGTGCCAACTCAGCGCAGCAGAACGGTGTAAAAATAGATCTGCATGTGTGAACATCTGCTCACATCAGAGCTCATTTAAACTGGAGCTACGAGCGGGAGAAACTATACACAGAATAGATTTAATAGTTTTAATTAATATTGTTACAGTAACAAAAACCTAAGAGTCCCTCCTTTGATGTTTGTGGCTGCTTTTAAAGTTGTGATCGGTTCTTTGCAGCTTTATTACAATGTTGCAAACATCAATAATGTGAGCATCTTTTATCGGTATTTTTATTCTGTTTTAAGTCAGTAAATTGATTTTTTGTTGCTCCAATAAAGCTATTGTTTTGACTGAGTTGGACATTTTAATGTTGCAAAATGGTTTAATATTGTTTGTAAATTTAATTTAACCTGATTTCAAAAATTATTTAAACACTAACAAATGTCTTTCAATGAACACATTTAAATTTGCTACTTTAAATGTGACAACCAAACATGTTAGGAGCTTAACGTTGGTGCTAGAGATCGGACTGCACGACATGACAAGGAGATGATTTCACCTGCTTCAAAACCAAAGTTTAATCCAACATTAACATCTTTGATTCCTCAGTTGCTCACCACAGGTTCCTGGTCAGGTGTACTTACTGGAGCAGTGCTGTATGGTGGTCGCTCCTGTGATGGTTGTGGTTCCATAGAAAGGACAGGACAGGCAGTAGGAGCGGCCATGTTCAGGCTGGTAGTAATCTCTGGGGCACGGGTAACAGGGAACCAGCCCGGTGCGAGAGAAGTGACCTGCTGAACAGGGAACTGTGGGAGAGAGACCACAGGGTCAGAGAAACGAACACCGACAGCCAGGATCACACACAAGTCTTTGAAAAATCAACTGGTTGGAAAAGTCCAAACTGAAACGGTTGCAGGTTATTTATGTGTTTTAACTGGAAAACTCAGGTAGCAAATACTTCTAAGTTTCCGAATGCACCCACCCAACTTTAAAGGGCAACCACATAAAGTTTTCAAGTAGGAATTTCCTTTCTTGATATAACTGCACATCACATCCAAAGATACATTTTTGCGTAGAAGCTGGGATTACGTTGATATTCTCCCTCCAGAATAATTAGGGCTCGTCAAAGGTGAAATAATTTAAGGGTTGAGGGTGTGTACTTTGCGCTGCCAAACTGTATCACCTCCGCACTCGGTGTCGTCCACGGCTCCTCTGGTGACGGTGGACGTCTCGTCAGGACAGACCAGACACTCCCTGGCGCCGAAGCCCGGCTGGAAGTGGCCCAGCGGGCATGACTCACAGATCTCCAGCCCGTTCAGAGAGTGGCTACCGGGCTTACACTGCCCTGCAAGCACACGGCAAATCCCAACATCATCAGGAAGAAACAGGCACAGAATTAACAATTAACTATCAGTGGCTTTTTTATTGTTTTATTGAAAAAAAACCCTGCATGAACGGTACCTTTGCACTCAGTGATGCTGCGGGAGTGCAGGTAGGCCGTGGAGGTTCCTTCAGGACAGGATTTACACTCCAGCTGACCCTCCTGGTCCTGGTAGGAGCCCAGCCAGCAGCTCTCACACTCGTTATACTCCAGAGAAAAATACGTTCCCACTGGACATTGGACTGCAAGAGCACTCACTATTAGTAATTTACTGGGAAACGTAAATATTTTACAGTACTATTAAACTGTGCGTTCATATTGTTATAAAGGGAAATGATTTAGGTAAGAGTATCCCGCTCACCACACATCCTGCCTTTGAGCACTGAGCCCGGCCTGCAGAACAGTGAGGCCTTCCTGCTCTCCAGGGATTTGGGATCAGCGACAATCATCTCCGAGGTCACGTGGAAGCTGGACAGCGGTTGCTTGGCCAGTGTTCGTTTCAGCCGATTGGTGAGCTGCTCCAGTGTCCGCAGGAGCCTCTTCTGATTGGCCACTTCGATCGAGTCGTTCCTCGACAGGGGCAAAGGGATGCTTGCTGGGAGAATGGCCAAAGTTTAAAGGACTGAACTGCGGTAAAATAAATCATACACTACAAAAACCTCAACGTGCATATTTCTGTGACTGTGACTCGGGGCTGTTGAATACAGGAAATGAGATTTATTCCACCTGTGATGTTGAAATAGATCTGGATCTTCTGGTCTCTGGTGGGGCCTGTGGGGATCTTCCTGTGCCTCTTGGTGCGATGCTGGGGTTGCATGCTGCTGTCTTGCTGCCTGTTGGGGAGCTGCCGGGTGCCTGTGGCGAAGCCTGAGTCAAAGTAGGCGTAGTCCTGGGCGCCCTGAGGACCCCAGCTGTTGCTCCACCCCCCTGGTGCTGATGAAAGAGAAGGACAATCAGCTGATAGGATGCTTCACGTAGAATAGAGGTGGAGTGATGGACACTTATATAAGTATTACCAATAGAAAATCCGTTCTCGTAGTCATAGTTGTACTCCAGACAGTGACCCTGTGACATCACCTCCAGCTTGCAGGTGACGTCATCGCTGCTGCAGATGTTAGGGAGCTGTGGAGATGAAGAGCGACGTGTAACCGAGAGTTGATTTACAGCTGATCAGTGTGCGTGCAGGTACTCACCATCCCTCCCAGTTTACTCTTAAACTCTCCAGTAAATGACTTCACCAAGTCCACATCATCACAGCGAGAAGCTTTGAAGAGCATCTCAAAGGGCTTGAAGCCGTTGTTTGCTATACGGTTCACTGAGGAAGACAACGTTGGATTAGACAGTGCAGTGCTGAACTTACTGAAGTTTTACAACGTGCCGCACTCACGTGAGCAGTCGGGTCTGTCCGGAGAGTACGGGGGCTCCCACACGCCGTTGTTGGCGCAGAAGTAGCTGTGCACTGCATCCTGAGTGAAGCTGTAGCCGTCCTTACAGCGAAGAGTGCAGTTGACTCCCTCCTCTTCTTCAGAACAGACGAACTGTCCGTTCACTGGGACATACGGTTGCTCACAAGTCGTCCCTGGGCAAAATGAAAATATAACACTTTATTTGACACTATCATGATTTCTCAACACAGAATTAATCCAGGTTGAAAGTATGAAGAAGGATTCAGTGATGCACCCGAGTGATACCTTGCACTGTGATGGTGAGGTTGCACGTGCGGCTGTTTCCTGCTGCATCTGTAGCGGTGTACTGGACCACGGTCTCTCCAACTGGGAACAGGGAGCCTGGACTGTGGCTGCTGGTCACTGAGAGGCGACCACCTGAGAGACAAAGATTCAATTTTTAATCATTATTTTTCTCACCTCTAAAAAATTAACACTTTTCTTTTGGGCGCCCAATAAAAACTAACTATCAGTAGAGAACACAGTCAAATTAAATCACTTTTCCACTCATATTTGCTTTAATGAGACTTATTTTAAAAGCTTCTGGAGTCCAAAGTGTTACTGCAGTAATCCTGCAGAGGGCAGTGTTGCCCTTACTTGACTTTCCAGGACTAAATGAGTCACTCTTAGTTAACCATAGCAGTTATGTTAAACAAAGATATGTTGACATAGGAATGGTGTGTGTCTGGGCATCACATGGCAGCAGGAAAAAAAATCAGCTCTGGGGATTGAAGAGGAAAATTCAGTCTGGACGACGAGGAAAAAAAAGAGAGTGATGGATAGAGCAGTGGGAGAGGCGGCTGTGATGAGAGGAGTGTATGAGTGTGTGTGCTGGCGTGTGTGATCTCCTGTGACACACCGGTGGTGGACGGAGAACAATGAAAACATCAGTGAGAAAAAAAAGGAGGGAAAAAAGTGATTGACCTTTGGTTTAACTCTGGACCACCTCTTCCATTAACAGTAGCGACGCCGTTCCAGCAGGGCTGACACACGTCTGGCCTGCTGGAGTCTCCTCTTATATTTAGCCTGTGTGTGTGTGTGTGTGTGTGTGTGTGTGTGTTTGTGTGTCTACCGAGTCATGACTATATATAGAGCTGGCATCAGGGTGTGGGCCTGGAAAAACAAAACACTGACGTCGAAGCAGCGCTGGGCTGACGTCGCGAGCGGCCGCAGCAGCCTGTTATTACAGTGAGTGTGTGTGAGACGGGTGCGTGCGTCGCAGCGTGTGTGTGATGGGGGGGTGCACCTCTGCGGACAGGTGGGGAGTGATCACTCTGGGTTTTCGATGAGTGAGACGTGAAGTTCGGTGAGTTTGTGAGCACACACACGAGCGCTGCTGGTGTTATTTATGTGAGCGTACGGAGCCCCGGCCAGTGAATTACATGGGCCTGGCTGTGGCCTGGAACCCTGCAGGAGTCTGGTTTGTTGTCTGTCACCACCCCGGCTGTTTGGGTACAGCGAGAGCGCCAGGAGACCGCCATCCAGCTCCACGATATTTAGTCTATTTGGCAGAGTGACCTTCATACAGACTTTTATAGCAAGATCAGCCAGAAGTGGACGTGTATTACAACAACCTGTAGCGCATAAGAGCTTTTAAAAATGATGGTTCACGTGGTTATATGCACCAGCTTCTATGGACTTTTTAATAGGTGTATATATTTATATATTTTTTTAGTCTTTATTCGTTTATATATTTCTGTTGTTAATTTTGGCTGAATCCTTATTTCTGCATTTTATTCTATGTCTGTGTGTCTGTGTACATTTATGTTAAAATACTTGGTTCTCCTTTTATTTCTTATTATATTTTATTCTGTGTAATTATTGTACTTTTTTCTAAATTCTTATTTCTACATTTCTTATTCTATATTTCTGTATTTTTATCCTCTTTTTTTCTAAGTGGTTTTTCAATTCATACCTGAACTTTGTATTTTTTCATGGGTTTTTTTTCTGTGACAAAAGGAATTTCCCTGAAGTGGGATAAATAAAGTATAAAAAATAAATAAAGTCAATTATAATATCGTATTGTATCGTATCTTACCGTATCTTTTTCTTATCTTATCTTGTTTAATTTGTTTATTATATAAAAAATACTGCAACCAAACATGCAGCCAAAATACCTGCTTATACAATAATAAGTCAAAGTTAATTTCTACTCTTCACTCCATTAACTAAACCTGACAACTGTTACTTAAAAGACAAATACTTTACATAATACTTCAACATTAAAATTCTTTTGAGATCTGGAAACAAAAGCATCAATAGAAATACAATGTCATCGATATAGATTCTCTTTCAGTCTCTAGATCCAGATCACATGTCATGTAAATGATCCACTTTTCCCAGTTCCTGGCAACAATGTTTCCTTTACCTTTCAGTAGGTTTCTAAGTTTTTCCAGAGCCTCTCTCTGTGTCTGGAGGGTCTGTTTTACACCTTTTTCCTTGCTGGCTTTAAGCATTTTCTTTCCCTGTATTGCTTCGTTTACTAACCTCCTCTATTCTCTAGACACACCACAAGTTGTTTGTGATAATTTATCGCACAGACTCCTGTTTGCATCAGGTATGATCGTCACCACAGAGCCTCCGACATGAGATCCCAACTTTTCCCAATTTTGTGTTTAACGTTAAATGTTAATGTACAATTTGCTGCCAGTACTTCTTTATGTAAGTGGAAAGCTTTCAACTGCTTTATACTTTTTTTCCAGTGGTTGACCTGCTGGGGTGTCACCTCCACAATGATTAATGCCCAAGTCTCTGATTAAGACAAAAAAAGACGATTTGACAAGAAAGTTGAAAATATTCAACTGGAGTACTGAGCACCGAGACTCAAGCACCGTGTGTGCTCATATAATTATACAAATGACTGTGTGAAAAATGGATGGTATGAGCGCACATTCCCACAAAAGAACATTTTTCATAGCAAAACCACCTGCTCCTCTCCACTGCCTCCATCTGTTTTAACATTAATGACTTTAGCAGACGCTGTAACAGCTTCATCTGTGATATTGTCTCTATCACTTCCCTCAAAACACACACACACACACAAACACACACAGCCCTCTGCTGATCCCCTTTTTCCAATCACCCATTGGAAAAGATCCTGTTTAACAATCATCAGTGGAGACAGAGGGTGGAGCCGAGTGGAACACAGTTGCAAGAGAATAAACCATCAACAGAGACGGCGACCAGACATACCTGAGTTGTCGGAAAACTGCGGCACGTCCCAAACGACCGCCGTCTCCGCGTTCGTGGCGTGGACCGCTGGCGGCGACCTGCACCTGTCAATGAACGGTGGCTCCGTATCTAGGGGGAGACATGTGGTTGTTAACGGAGGGTGAAAGATCTGTGAACAGTAAACACATACAGTTATTTAAGAGGCACCAGAAGCTTAAGAAAGTGTGGGACGGTTTGATGAAACATATAATTGCTGCAAAGACTGGAACAAATTATAACAACGTTAGAAAAACACAGTTAGCAGAGTGCTGTGCTGTGATGTGATTTTTTTCGATGCAGCAGTACAGAGTGTCAGAGGGCACTGGTTAAACACATGTCTCTAATAAAAAACCACAACGTTCCACCACCATAATAACATATGGAAATGTTCACGGCTACCATGCTTGAGGTTTTTCCCCCTGACTGCAGTGATTATTGAGCGTCTGACACGGGACACCCCTGTTTTTCACCCTCTGCAGCAACAGTGTTCGGCACCTGTTGGGGCGGACGGACTCCCCGACCGGCGAGGATGTCAATTAAATCCCAGCTTTACATAAGCCCAGAGGTGGGCAGATTGAGTGACAGACAGACGTGGCGGTGAGGTCTGCAGTGCTGTCCTGTAAATGAGACGCCACCACTCTGGAGGACTCCTAAACTAGCTCACTGTGAACTCATTGGAGACACGCCACAGGCTACAGGCCACATGCAGCATCCATTGTTCGCTCTGATGCAGTCCCCAGAAGGATGAGCTCACCGATGACAGTGACTGTAAAGGAGCAGTTGGCCTGGTTCCCGGAGCGGTCGGTCGCGATGTAGGTGATGGTTTCCTTTCCGATGGGTAACAGCTGGGGAGGACTGTAAACCGGTTTCACCTGCACCACCACCTGGAGGAGACGGTAATGTGACAAAGAAGTGGACTTAAGGGGAAGAATAATGATGAGAGATGCTGTTGTTGCCACGACAACAGGGCACTGACAACTCTACGTACTTCTATTCAGGGTAAAAATGCAAAAATACAAAACTTTTGGAGTTTATCTTTTAACATACAGTCTATATATTAGATATGAGTAATTAAAATAGAGCAACATCTGCAGTTCACATAATATGTACTTGACTAAAAATACCTGATTTGAGAAATAATTAGTCACTCAGGTAATTACGTGAAATTTAAAAAGTCATTTTTCAAGCAACATTTCCAAACATTCTCTAAAATCTCCTGATGTCCTTCAGTGTCTGACCTCTTCTTTAGAGTTGTCGGTGGCGGTCGGGACGTTCCAGCTGACGTTGGCGGTGCCGCGGCGCTCATCTGTCTCTGCAACGATGTCGTTGGGACACTCGAGTCGTGGCTGCTCGGTATCTAAAGAACCGAAAAAAAAATAAAATAATCGAGAACATGAGGATAAGATGAGGGTGAGTTCAGATTCAAATTAAGCATACAGATGTTCACCTCACAACATCTCGCACACACAGTGACCTCAGCGTGCTCATTGTTATCACTGAGGGAGTGGGTGTGTGATGTCATCGGACCCCCTGACCTCTTTAATCATAACACACTCGTTATTGATTGTTACTCAATCAAAGACTGACTGGCTCTCAGCTCTCTGTCTATGCATCAGCTCAACATCTGGCCACATCAGCAATCCTCAGCTTCACCCTGGATAAACTACAATGAACAGAATCACACATCTAAGTTAGTTACAGTTCAGTACAGGAGCATAGGCATTGAGGAAAAGCAGCATCATATAGATTGAAGAAGCAGATCTCAGACAAGCAGGGAAAAGTCTGACTGCATAAAAGTAACTACTCCATGATTATAATTGACTTGCCCTTGAGCAAAGCACAGAACCTCGATTTGTTCCAGTAGGAAACAGCAGAGTCTTTTAAATGTGAAGCACTGCCATCAGTCCACCTGCTTGGCTGTTGGAGCTGCTATAACCCTTGGATGAAACATTTTCCTTCCTTTGTCTCACTCTGCTGTAATAATGAGCAGCCAGTTCAACTCAGTTCAAGCCTGCAGCAAACGAGCCGGGCCTCCAAGAGCCGAATCTCCCATCGATCGGCAGCGGTCATGCCTGTTGTGTTGTGTAAGAGAGCTGCTCCCATCTGGACCTGATGACCCATCCACTTCGGCATCCATCTCTGCTAAACACGCTCAGCTCCAATCCGCCTCATTCATCTCCATAACGAGGGACTTCACTTCGGGTGACATCAAGTGAGAGGCGATGAAGGCCAGGAGCTTTCGAGGAGCACTCTCATCTTTCGAGCTCATCTACATTTTCTTTTTAATCTCGTTTTTTCTTCCTTCAGCCCATTTGTGCCTGACAGGATCAGAAAAACTCATCTTCTCCCCACGCCGTTATAAAACACCTCCAGATGACTCATCCTCCCTTCTCACCTCCCTGTCCGCCTCACCTCTCCGTTGGTTTTCATCTTTATGGCACCTCTTCCTCTCCTTAACGACAGCACTTCCTTCATTAGCGAACTTTCTCCGTGAGGAAATGAGGGGACCGAGGACACTGGGAGGGGGAAGAGCTGCTCTGCACCACCTGTTTCACCTGCGAGGCATCTGGAGCGCTGCAGTCCATTATAATGATCTCCAGAGCCCAGTCGGAGATGAGGGGGGGAGACATGAGAGCTCGGACATGGTATGGTTTGAGTTAGTGACCCGAGGTCTGCTTCAAACTGGAGTTTCTCACCATTCACGAAGCAGAGAAGTGGAAAAATTCTCCCTCCAAGTTTCCTGCTGTTTTCTTTTTATATCTTCCTCCTTCTCCACATTTTCAATGTCTTTTTTTTTTTTTAACAATCCTTCTCTTTCTGCCTTGCAAATATGCCTACATGCTGTAAGTGTCACTCACTCCAACCCTGTAAAATTAACTGTAGCTCCAGTTGCACTGAACTACTGAAGGAGGGAAACCATGCAGCCAATCATGTCTGTAATTACCAATCAAGTTTCTAAAGTATCTGTATTTTTCACAGAGAGGAAATCACACCAGACAGATGGGCTTTAGGGTGTATTTCTGAATTTTTGACGGAGTGAGACAAGCTGTTTCTCGCCGCCTCTGCTCTTTATGCAAAACTAAACCACCTTCCAGCTTCAGCTTCAAACTTCAAGTACAGACACGAGGGTTGTGGATAAGTGCGCGTCACAAAATGCCGAACTGTTCCTTTACGAATCGAAGGGGTGGAAAAAATATCAAACCCGAACCTAAACTCCATCATCCATCCTCCGCCTACCCGAGCACGGGGCCTCGACCTCGGTATATTTCACATCCTTGTTACAACCCTGCAGCCAATTCACAGCTCATACAGTTGTGACCTTTGACCGCGGTGCTGCGGGAAAAAAAAAGATCAATTTCTCTTGAGGAAAACACACACACACACACAGTGCATTACCTGTACAGACAGCTTTATGGACATTAGCGGTCCAGTTCCCAGAACCCAGGCACACCGCCTTCCTGTTTCCCTGGAGACTGTAACCTTGACGACAACTGAGCAGGCATACGAAGCCCGGCAACACCGCCCTCTTCCCACAGGCAGGGGGCGACAGCAAGATGTTCTTTGGGGTCACCACGGGGGGACACCGCACCTCTGGGGGGGAGAGGAGTGAGAGATTATTAACACGACGTACGATGGAGTTTATTTTGTTTCTTTTATGTTTATTATCAAAAGTAATTAAAAAAAGGTTTCTATTTCAGTTTAGAAAATACACAATACACAAAAAAGATCATATTTCCTGTGATAAAATCAGTGGCTCCAGTATAAACACCAACAATACAGCTATTCTTAGTGGTTGTAGATCAAAAACTGGCACAAAAACAACAAACATTTGGTCGGAAATCAACTTAAGAAAGCACCGACCGCAGGACTCACACACTGGAGGCTTTTTCTGCATTTCAGGGGCAGACAGCTAGTGTGGCTTTTACTCCACAATGGACAGATCATCCTCTGCCTCTACAACTCCTGTAGATGCTATACAGGGGGAAACTCACTCCGAGAGATACTCAACATGGGAGTTTTCAATCACACCAAAAACTATCTCAGCATCCTCTCGGAGCAGCTGAGGAGATCCTCTTTCACCACAGTGCAAACAAACATTAAAACAAACCGCTCGGCTGCCCACAGAGCCGTTCAAGACGGTCGGAGAGGAAACGCCGAGACGGTCAAACAAACAAGCTGCAGCCTGGTCAGTTTAGAGCAGCAGAGATGGGAGTTATTGATAAACGGAGAGAGCTTTCCGGAGGCCGACGGCTCGGGCGTTTTAAATAGCGCTGCCGGCTGGTTGGTTGGAAGTGAGTCAGCGCGGGCCAGAGCAGCGAAGCCGGAGGT
>OOFC01006870.1:29436-41943 GCA_900323345.1 Pseudochromis fuscus
CCCGCCTCCTCCCACACCCCCTCCCCTTCGGCTGCAGCAGGTCAGCCAGGAGATGTTAACCGACTGTAAAGCAGGCACTGGCTCCTGGCACCGAAACACACCCAGTAACCCACATCAAACACACACACACAGAAGTACATGTGGTATACCTGTTGTGGTGCAGACAGCGTGTGTCCCAGTCAGTCTGTCTGCTGTTTGCAGTTGATAACAAAAACAGCCGATCCTCCACTCTTTTAAACTCAGAGGAGGTTTCTTACGTAAGACCGAATGACAGCTGAAAGTGTCCCCTCAGTGCAAGTCCTCGGGAATCTGTTTTACAGCTTCATTTAAGGTTTACAGGAAGCCTAGTTATTTTTAATGTGAATAATAACTCACCCAGAGCGCAACAGTGGAAATACTGTATCTGAAATATATAAAATTTCAGTTCCTGGCAGGATGCATGTGCTGGCAGGTAGAAATGTACACAGACAGATGCATGATCACACACACACAGACACACACAGAGCGCAGGGAAAGACCAGACCGAGCTTCTGGCTGCAGGAACGGGGATGAAGGCGGGAGGGATGAACAGGAAGGGATAAATGATGAAAGAACAAGCAGCCATGAATCTAAAATAAAACGAGGGAGCTGGACGCGAAACTGTGTGAATTTACCATGTATCACTGCTCAAAGCCAAAACACAGACCCCATGCTGAAACTAATTGTATTTGGAGCCTGCGCAGGTCCGAATTACACCAAACAAAATCTCTTTTCGGGTCCGTCGAGTTAACTCTGCTGCACTGTGGCGTTCATTTAGAGCAGGAGCGTCAGCAGCCAGATGACCATAAACCAGAAAGATCCTGCTGTGTCGGGACTGGCTGAAACCATATGGATGGACAGCAGCCGGTCAAAGAGAACCACTGTGCCGGTAATGATCGTAGGAAGGGGGATTTATTTATTTAATGTTAGAGTAATATTTGAACAGTCCTAATACCTAATAATGAAGCTAAATGACATCCCATAATATTTGCTTTCCAGGCCTCACGTCTTCCTAGAAGATTTTTTTAAGAGTTTCTTTATGTGGTACATCAAAGAGATTTATATAGATTCCGTTGTATTGATCGTTACAGTCTGAGAGACGTTTTATTTTGAAAAACGACCGGATTCTCTCCGACTTAACTTTCGTCCGTAGCTGTGTCCCAATTCAGGGTCTGCATCCTCCAAAGGACGCATCCTACCCATCCATCGGAGGACGCTCTGAAGGATACGTCAACTGTTGTCAAATGGGATGGTCTAGCCTTCACGGAGGATTTCCTTGCGTCTCTTGACGGTTACGGTTACGTCTCAATACGGTTGTCTCGGTCACGTGATCGGACACATTAGCCGAACAAACAAGTCCGCAAACTAACGACTACTTGCTTCTCCACACTTGGGTCGCAGGGGTCTGCTGGAGCCTATCCCAGCTGTCATCGGGCAGGAGGCGGGGTCCACCCTGGACAGGTTGCCAGCCTATCGCAGGGCTAACATACAGACAAACAACCATTCATGCTCCCAATTTTAGTTTGATCAATTCACCTCACAAGCTTGTCTTTGGACAGTGGGAGAAAACCGGAGTACCCGGAGAAAACCCAGCATGTACAGGGAGGACATGCAAACTCCACACAGAAAGGCCCGAGCCGAGATTCGAACCCCGAACCTTCTTGCTGTGAGGCACAACGGCTAACCACTGCACCACCGTGCGGCTCACTTGTGAAAATGAGTAAAGAAAAACACGTCTTTGGAGAGCTTCTTCGCAAAAGGGAAACATTTGTTTTTTTGTTTTTTTTATTCTGGTCGTGTTACTTTATTTTTGCTGTATTTATCTTCCACGCCTTGAAGGCCGGTCCGTGAAAATAATGCCGACATCAAACCGGTCCGTGGTGCAAAAAAAGTTGGGGACCGCTGCTGTAAAGGACAAAAAGTGAATTATTACACCAAAAAATGCAGTAGTTCTGTTTTCTGTGATGTTCACTAATACCTGCTTCACTGCTTTGTTCAAACAATCCCTGAAAACTAAGATTTACAGCTCATGTGAGACTCAGCCGTCTGCGCCGTCACTGACATTTACAATAGGAAAAAATCTGAATACATTCTCAGAGGATTAAATAGGAAGTCGAAAAAGAAAAGAGAACGGCAAAACCAAGCAGGTCATCTGTTAAAGTCCTTTCTGCTAATATGAAGTAAGTCATTTAAACTGGCAGACCGGTCGAGTCCAGGAGCCAAACTCACTATCACACGAGAATCTCCTGAGTCTCAGGGGGCAGACTGGGTTCGATTAGCCAGGCCTAAAAACAGACCGGGACGGAAACGATGAAAGGAGATCCAGAGGGAGAGGGAGAACATCTGCCTCCTCCGCCACAATGACAAACAGGCCGAGAGAGGGAGGGAGGTGGTTTTCATCTGAGGGGGACATATTCTGCTTATTCCAACAAAATCCACAAACACATGGCTGAAAACACACATGTTAATCTGTGTACTCACTGCTTCCCACGTGTTATTTTGAACATCAATCTTTAATGTTATATAACATCGAGGAGGAAATAAAAAGTTTGAGCAGGGATCTGATTCCACTTTGCATACACTGGATACACTCTTTGTATTTGGATGTGCAAACCCGACAATAAAACTTACAAATCCTCCTTTGACCCCAAAATATCTCCGATGCCGTGACCCACTTCTGCTCGCCTTCAAAGCCAAACAACATGGACCCAAGAAGTCCTGCAATATTGTAAATGGGCTGCCAGATCTGGACAGAGGCCTGGCCATTTGTGGTCCCTCTCACACGAGAAATGTTGTTAAGTTGGACCTTAAATACCAGGGTTTCTCACTGCAAAAACAATGTTGACATGCGAGGAAACTTTCCACCCTTAACCCAGACTTCCCACGCACACTTGAGGTGCATAAATAGACAATGGTAATGGACAATTAAGATGTATAGTCTGGGCCACAAAGACAGACACGTGAAGGTGCTCAGCTTGAATATTAAACACAGTCTATATATATACATCCACTGCGAGGCTGCAGGATGTGTCACACTGATTTCATGTGGACCACCGAGGGAGATTACGTGTCAAGAATGTAAAGGATACACACCATGATTTTCGACTGGAAACCACAGCGACAGACTCACCTATCACTGCAACCTCAGTGACAAGCGAGCGCTAACATCTGCTCGCCACAGCTTCACTCACATTTCTCCGTATGGCAGTTTCCCAAGCTAACTTCAGGAGAGGCGAAACCACGTGAGTGAAGGATTACCAAGCAACAATGCGGAGTGACAACACAAACAAGAGGTCATCATTTCCAGCTGAAGTGTCCCTCGGGGAGATAATAAAAACATTTCAGCTGTAAGATGTAAAAAATAAAAATACAAAAAGGCAGATTCTGGGTTTCAGACTTCAGCTGTCACCTGGTTTAGTTTCTGCTTTGCGCCTCTTAACTGTTGATTGTCACAGGAGTTGGGGTCACAGGAATTTTCCAACCTTAATACACGGGTCACCTGAAACAGAGAAAGTTTGGGAATCCCATCGTGGTGGAATGTCAGGAGGCTCTAAATCACCTCGCCAGAGTCTCACTGAAGCTTGGTCTGCTCTCCAGCTGGATCGCAGAGTGAAAAAGGGGGTCGAGTGGGGGTGAGAGGCGGCTGCTGCACAGCTGTCCACCTCCACAGCCTCCGAACTTGAGGGGAGAGGGAGAAGAGACCTCCACAGACCCCCGGATCTCAAGAATGTGAAACCTCCACGATGTGATGCAAGGCAGCCTTTGGAGAGGAAACTGAGGAAGTTCGGTGGCTGCTCCGTCACCGTTGGCCTGCTTATTATTCAACCCTATTCCTAAAGGAGAATGACTTCACCGCAATTGCTGGATATCTCTTACGGATTCCCAAGGACAGGGAGAGCTCGCTTATTACAGACTCCGGGAACACTGGGAGTCACTGGGAGAGCGAGGCGAACCGCTAAACAACTGTACAAACACAGGTCGGTCTCCGGACTGGTGCGCCTGATTAAAGATGTCAGTGTGCTGAGAAATGTTGTGATAGACGGCCGCGGCATGAGCTCAGTCCACTTGGGACGACGTAGCATAACACTCAGAACGTTAACACCAACATGTTTAAAGAGGACGGCCTGTTTTCGTATCCTTTTCAACTGTCACGTCACCGTTGCATCAAATTCCTCCATGTTTTCACACTCACACTGGGTCCACATGCTGACATACAGTACATACATATGCACACACACACACACACACACACTAATCCCACAGTAGCCTTGGTGTTCCCTGGTGGGGTTTGGAGTTCAGGAAGTGTTTCTGTTAAATAGATTTACTGAGGCCCACCAAGCATGTGTGGCATGTTGGGGAGTCAGATTAATCACTTCTTAAGGTTTCACTTAATTGCACAAGAAAAAAATGTTGTGTACATGTGATGCAGCGATGACAGCTTCTGGACATGACGACAATCTGAACAAACAAAGTCAGACAAATGCTTCTCTTCCACGAAGGAGGCAGCAGCTGACTTCCTCCATCATTAGCCTGTGACCCTCGACGTAGCGCGTGTCCCTCTTCATCACCTCCCTTTCGACTGGAAAGACTTCAGTCAACACATCGCACACACTAACACACACACACACACAGTGAGGGCACCAGAAAGTGTAAGGAAGTAGGCGGGACTTCAAAGAGCTCTGAAGAGGGTCAGTGAAAAAATCCAGAGGCAGATGAGGGTCACAGAAAGGGACAAACATGTTAGATTTGAAGAAGGGCAAAGGCCTTGGAAAATACACAAGAGAATAACACTTAAGATGCTAAAAGAGACATTCATCCCAAATTCTCATGGGTGCATTTTTTAGTGCAAATTGGGTGTGATGGAGAAACAGAAGCACAAACAAGTTCAATAGTTGAAGAGGAAAAGGCTTCGAGAGAACTGCAGTTTAAGCTATTAAAGGATTTATTGCAGTATTTTGTTGATGAATACTTTTTAGTACACCACACATGAACAACTAAGTATAACTGTAATACAGAGGAGCAGTGAATAGCTGACGTCCACAAATAAAAGTCAAAAAAATAAATAGTTGTAGAAAAAACATCAGAGAATTACTGAAAATATTTACCGTATTTTCTGGACTATTGAGCACACTTGTCTATAAGCTGCTATTGAATTTATTCAAACAGTTTCATGTGGTCCACTCTGCCCGGGTCTGATGTGATGAGGCTAAATGTATCGGCGGCACGGAGCTTGCTAGCTTGTAAAAAGCTAACAAGCTTCGTGCCGCCGTAGAAAAAGTAGCGGCTTATAGTCTGGAAAATACGGTAGTTAGCATTTGTGATTGAAATTTGAGAGTAGTATTTCTGCCTGTGAATGATTGAATGATGTATGGTCAGGAAAACATGGCCGTCACCTCTCCAGTGCTGAAAGCTCATGTTTGTGTCTCCAATGATTTTAGCAGGAGGTGTTTGCGGTCTGTGTAATACCTCTCAGTAAATTTACATCTGCTGCACCTGGTGACACAGTGCAGTAGTAGAGAGGAGAGGAGAGAGGAGAGGAGAGGAGAGGAGAGGGGGAGGCGGGAGGAGCGAGGGGAGGGCAGGGAGGAGACCTCGGCAGCAGAAGTCGAGAGGAGAATAAAAGAGAAAGCGACGGAGCGACGGCAGAGCGACAGAGAGATGGATGGACGGAGGAGGAGTGTTAATGACACAGTGAGGCTCTGCTTCGCACCACTGGCTGTTTCACGCCTCCTTGTTTTTCATGCTCTCCTGCAGAGGAGGGTCCCATTAGAACCAGTTTATAGCCTCTCTGCCTCCTTCATCCGTCTCTCTCTTTTCTTTTTTTTTTTACACACAGTGGCCTCAGTTTATAACACAAGTCATGTCTGCTTTACAGCATCCCTGACCTACTAACAGGGCAGCAGTAGTCATCAATTAAGGCTTTTTACAGACCTATATGTGATGTTTAATGAGGGGAGAGAGGGAGGGAACATGTGGCACGGAGGGACCGACTGATACAACGCAACACTGTACTTTAGGACCCAGGACTTCAAACAGTGAATGACATGAAAGACTCTGTGGAGCACCTGAGGGCAGCTCCAACACTGGGCTCCTTCGAAACTCTTTTCTGGTTTTGTTGAAAGGTTACACCTCCTGTTTTGTGCTTTGCTCTCTGGAAAGGAAAACACACAATAACTGGTGAAAATGCATCTCTATGTTTTGCTTTCTAATAAGTTAATCTGAATGTCACAACTGATCTGCAGGAGACATTAAAACAACAACAACAAAATCCCATTTATTGCTGTCATTAATGAGTCAGAGGTAGAGTTTGCACCCCCCTCCCAGTCCTTACCCCCTCAGTGTGGCGCAGAGCCAGCGTGATCTCTGCCCAGTCACTGAAAGCTCTCCATCCGTCCACCACAAAAGATGCATGGCTCTGGGTAAAGCATCGCCCTCCCTCTCCCCTCGTTCTACTCTCTGCTCCCCAAAGAACAACCTAAACCTTCATCCAATCACTTCAAGCAATTAATGGTGAGTGGGGTGAGCCGGGGGGAGCCTGGTGGGACCCTCCTCTGCTTGTCCTCAGGAAATCCCACCCCCCCCCACCTCATAACTAGACCAGAACTGAGCCAGAATTCATGTTGAGCAACTCGGGCTTTTATTTTCCCCACAAAAACACTGAGCAACACGCATTTGGACAGATGCAGGCAAACTGAACAGAAGCAGACGCTCTGCTGTGGTTATTGATGCTGTGGGGATTAGGACTCGTACAGTAAAAGGAAATAGAGAGTCTTTATGAAAACGTTTATGTAACACACTGGAGGACTCGACCAAATTCGCTTCTCTGGTAAAAATTAGCTTTCAGAAACATCTAAGTGCAAACAGAAGGTGGGAGTCAAGGAGGATACTGTGTTTGAAATCTCCAAAGTCTACAGACAACTTTAAGTTAATCTTTACAGTGAAAGAAAGAGAAAAAACATCAATAGATTAATTAAGACCACCACTGGGATCCACATTGAGATATAATTGATTAAACCTGCCATATGTCTGTAGCACAGGCAGCTTATCAACAGTGTATTTAAACATTTCAAAGATTTAGAGCCTCACTGATGAAATGTATTATGACAATGTGTGTGTGTGCTGCCTTGGGAGATATAAACAGACTCTGAACTATTGCCTGGTGTGTGTCAGATGCTTGAAAGGCCATGCATGTGCAGATCTAGCTAAGCTAACGTGATGTCACCCATTGGTTTGTGGCATTTGGAGCCAGAAGTGACCATATTTGGATACGATTGAGGCGTGAGGAGGCGGGTCTGACCCTTGAACCTGAGACTCGAGTTCAGGTCTAATCTCATTGGAGACCAGACTTGTCAACTGGACTAACCACGCCCCTAAATATTCCCTTTTTGAATAGAAGTCAATTGGAGCCTGCCTCTAGTGGTTGCCGGGGGCGTTACACCTATTTGGGTCCATATATGGGTGATACCTGCACAGTACTTGTGTGTGAGAGCTGGTGTGAAACAAACTGCAAATATTAATGTATCAAGTTCAGTTGCATTCCTCAGAGTTCACAAAAAACATTTATTCTTTGTAGCTTTTGTATTTTGCCAATTCGTCATTTCCACTGGAGACCTCTGCAAGGGGCTGAGGCCAAAAAGAGCGAGCGGAGCGGAGGGGGAGAAAAAAAAAGAAACAATGATTGCAACATCGCTCCCATTTCAACACTGCTTCACAGTCCTCGACATTCAACACATTCCACCTCTCGTCATTTTAATTCCTCTCGTCAATTTATCGCTACCTCGAGTTTTCCCCTCCCAGAATCTCCCGGTCATTCACATCCAGACCACAAATATTTACAGAGTGGACGCAGCGAATGCCTCTCGACTCAGACAACAAACACAGAGACGGATGCGTTACGTTGAGGGTCGGGTCGAAGCTCGCTGCTGCCACGCGTCTCCTCTCGGGATCAAGAGGCTGTTGTGAACTTCATGCTGTAAACATTGTGCGATTCTTCTAGTTTCAGCTGAAGTAACGTCCTGTGACACTTTCCCGTCACCAGTTCACATCCTAATAAAAACAGTAAATCATCCAAATGTGTTTCCTCAAATCACAAACAAACAATACTGGGAATATATCAGTGGACTACAATCTAATAAGATCATTATTGTTGACAGGTGTCGCCAGGCGCCAGCGAGCCATGCACATATGTTCTGGTCCTGTCCTGCTTTGCAATCTCCAGTTCCTCCTTCGCACACGTTATGGACAGGAGAAGTTCTGAATCTTGCCAGACTAGAGAAGATCAGGTGTGTTTTGACGGGCTCCCTTAGAAAATTTTATAAAACGTGGGACCCCTTCTTTGCATATATTCGTGAGCTGAACCTCCCAATCATTCTTGAGTGACTTATTAGTTTTCTTAGTGATGGCAAGTGATGACATCACAGATTTCGGACCGACCAGCAGCTGTTATTTTATGTTGATTTTATTGTTTTGATTGTATCTTTAGTTTTATTTTGCTGTCTTTGTTCTTTATCTTGGGTTTTGTTTTTTACTTCATGATTGTCTTTGAAAAAATCAATAAACAGATTGTGGGGGAAAAAAAGATCATTATTGTTTAGATTATTGTTGGTCAAGAGAAAACAAACAAGCTTTTTCTGACATTTTTCAAACATATTTTACTATTTTATTAGAGTTTTTCAGTGTAAAACAATGAAAAAAGTTTTAAATTAAAAAGTTTTCTGAAGTGAAATATCAGTTTTGTGGTGTGTGCAGCTATTAAACTTAAATAAATAGCATTTCAGTGGCATTCAGAGTGTGCTCTCTCAACTTAATTAAACTGTTTCAGTCCACTAATGAGGAGAGATGTAAATATAAGCAGGTTATTGTGAAACCAATGTAACACAAGCTCCTAAAACTAACAAATCAAAGCTAATTCACTGCAATAAATTCAAATGTGATCCAGGTTTCCTAAACTAGAAAATAAGAAGCATTTATACAATAATTCAATGTGCTCACTGCTTTTCTCAAATGACAAGTCCAAAAGCCAACAGGTGGTATTTAAGGTAACAAATAACTTTGCATTTATGGAGTATTTTACAGCTGCTTCTTAATCGCCTATGTATAAAATGATGATTAATGTTACACTGGACATTAAAGAGATGACGCTTTCTTGATATAATCCCAACCCTCACAAATATTTTTTGTTTTATTTTTGCTTTTATCTTATTTTCCTTTGCTTTGTTTCCTCCACGCCTGCTTCTGCTCTCTCCCTCCTCCATCCATCTCCAGCCGAGCCGTCCTCCAGCACAACAAAGCCGGAGCTGACACTCACATTAACACAGTCCAGAGCTGCTGTCACCCTCTCGGGCTACAGAAGAGCCTGATAAGCCAGAATGTGTGACAGGAGGAAAACATGTTACCCCTCTGCACCCCCACTCCTCCCACTCCTCCCAGCCTCTTTCTCCACTTCCCCATTCCTCTGGTGATCCCGTGTGATACCGATAATAAAAAGCCTGGGATCGGTTTCTGAAGGGAGACGTCCTGTTTGCTCCCGTCAGTGCAAACCAAACTACTCAGGAACTGGGTTCATCGTGCGTTTCTATCTGTTGGGATTCCAGTCATGTTTTGTGGAAGAGGCTGTTTCCCTTGGCTGTCGACAGATTCATAAACAACACTGCTGTGCACTGTCGGGATTTGGATAGTGTTTCCAACAGAGCCCCTCAGCCAATGATAATAATAATCTACTGACAGGCCTAAAAATCGGTCATATTATTTTCAGATGTGTCAGAGACTGTTAAATGTGAGACGTCCAAAAAGCATAAAACCTACAAAAACTCACAGTCTAGACAACAAGCCCACCTGAGGCCATCTGCAAACCAGAGCGACGTCTACGCCTGGCCGTCGCTCTGCTGTGTACAGTCTGTCTGCCACTCAAGAAACCTGGCGTGGATGAAGCACACTGTGTACCCATAATTCACAAAACACCTCCAGTTCAGCCAAGCCCATTAAGGTTAAAGCAACACAATATTAAAGAGGGACGTGGGATATTTCTACAAACAGCGGGAGCTTGTCAAGTTTATTTGTATGTTTCTTGGTTACGTACTCGTCTCACTGCGAATCTAATTGGTCCTGGAGCCACCACGACTTCAAAAAAGCCCTGTGAGTTATTAGAGAATAAACCCTTCAATAAATGCACTGTTCAAAAACATATACGAGGCTGTTTCACACCAGTTAACAAAACCAAAAAGTCAGATGCACACGGCTAGTAGTGCCAATGTCTGCCGCTGCAGTGACACATTTCTGCTGCCGTGGGGACGCGTCAGCTCCTCGCCATGACGACTGGGAGACAATCGGACAACCCCTCTCCTGTGAGATCTCGTTATGTGAGCGAGACAGACGGAGGAAGCGGCGCTCGGTTGCGGTTGCAGCGCCTCGCTGTGTCCTTCCTTCCTCGCGTCTCCTGAGCCAACTCTGAAGTCTGCGCTCTGCTATTAATTAAACCATTAAAACGGATTAATAAGCAGAGTGGGGCTCCAGTCTCGACAACATCTGATGGGAATTAGCGAGGCGTGCGTTTTGCTATGATGACCCTGATGCCCTTTACTTTGGCTCTTCTTAAACCCTCCTCCTCCTCCCATTGCTCTTGTTTTCTTTTATTGACTTTTCAACACTGATCTGAATTATTTAAACTTCAGCGTCTCTCCTTCCTCCTCCTCTGCCTGTTATCTAATTGTGGATTGAAACCATGTGGGCACAGGGAGGAAGCCCCCGAGGGCAGACACAGCCAGGATTACTGCCCATTGTTTTCCGTTATTGTTGGAGATTGTTATCCAGATTTCTCTGATTGTTTCCTCTGGGCCGTGCACTCGGGGTTGATTTTCTCCCTCCCACCTGAAAGAAGCTGTCTGAATGATGGAGGTTTAACACAGCACTTGTAAACACACACACCAGCTCGTTCATCTGCGACCCACTCTGCTCTCCAACAATCACACACCGCTTTATGAGTTTGCTGATTACATATTCAATAAAAAACATAGTATCAACCTCTAACCTTGCAGCTAAATGACAGAGACCACCTGCTTCAGGACGCAGCAGAGCACTGTGCAAGCTGGAGATTTAACAGACTGAAGAATGGACATTTAGAAGACAAATTAATGTGTCATTACACAGACCACTGGCCAGTGTTTTCAGCTCGAGTCTTGGATTGATTTGAAGCAATGAACTCAAGCAAAACAGAATTAATTAGTTCTATCAGTTCTGCACTGGGGCCATTTCCAAGAGCTGAATTCAAGAGTTTCCCATTTGAAAAAGAGCCGCTGCCTCAGTATTGTTGTCATTAAAAATAATATCAAAGAAAACTTCTAATATTTCTGATTAACACTGTCATCCCACTAATTGATGTTGAAGACCCCACAGGATTTTTTTTGAGGAAATAACAAAACATTAACTTTATCAAGAGATAAGGAGGTGATAGTGATTTTCACACTCTTATAATGTTACAATGTCATCTTTAGCTTATAGATCAAAGGAATATCTCAATGTACACTTCATTAGCATACATATAGCGATGTCCAGTGTCTGATATTAACTGTTGAGGATCATGCACACACACACAAGTGCAGCTCTCTTATCTAATGACGTGTGTACGACCATAAAATAATACATCCCAACATCCCAACATCGTAAATAACCAGTAGGAAGGAACACGAGGGTGAAAGCCAGAGCTCTCTGGCAACAGATGAAACAGATTTTTTGGTGCTAAAATAGCCGTGTATGAAACTGAGGTGGGAGGTGAAGTAATAAGAGCCACAGAAAAAAAGGCAGTTAGTTTTAAAATGACAGCAGCGTGTTTGTTGTCCAAAAAAGTGGACGTACAAGGTTTGATTTAAAGGAGGAAATCGAAGGCGGAGACCAGGATGGGACGTGTCCTACTGGGAGTCAAAGGTGAGGGAAGGCTAATGAGGTCTTGAACACACACAAACACTTCGCTGTCTCAGTGCCCCACCCCTACGGCACATTACTGGGGTTGTTGATGGTAATCTGTCCTGTAGACAGCTTACACTGTGTTAAGTGGACAGGCTGCTTATTTAACATCCACCCAGAGTGAGCTCAGCAGCAACCTGAGGACATGGACAGATCATGGACAGCTAAAAGTCAACGTATAAAGCAAGAGCATGTTGTTTTTAGTCTGTTTCAATGGAGATATTTGCTGTATAGACACAACAACAACACATCAGTACCTCCACACAAAAAAAAGTTGTAGTGAAATCACTTTCCCAGGGTCACACAAAGAAAAAACACACACTTTCATAAAATCCAGCTGTTTCTGGTGCTAAGCTGCTCAGGGTACGAGCACTTCGGTAATGATTTATCTCTCATTCGCTACACCTGACAGATGTAAGAGGCATCAATCGCGTCAGTGTTTGGCCCAGATTAACTAATAACATGATGATTTACAGATAAATCCTTGACCAGCCTGAAATCCTCAGAAGATTTATGTCGCAGCTTTAAGGT
>OOFC01006870.1:41963-55672 GCA_900323345.1 Pseudochromis fuscus
AGGGGATGAAGTGTCCTACCTGTGCACTCGTGCTGCAGCCCCTTGCCGTAGTAGCCCTTCTCACAGATGCAGTCGTACTGTCCGGTGTGTGTGCCGCACTTGCAGCTGGCCATCAGGTCGCAGCAGTCCTTGCCCGCTTCGCACAGAGACGAGCAGCGGGACAGATCCTCCTGGATGTAGCTGCCAGTGGGGAGGTCTGAGGGTGGGAGACAAACACAGAGGTCACAGAAAATTCAAAAAGTTAAAGTGTAACATTGCAACATGTCAACAACACCTGTACTATTAGTAGAAGAGCTTTAATGCACCAATTTCTACAAATAGTTCATTAATTTTCTTGTACAAAATGTTCAGGAACAAACAGAAAGTCAACAAAGAAAAAGGGCGTCTCAGTAGGCGTCTTTGATGTAAATTAAATTCTCCTTCAAGAAATTTTTAATTGCAGCTGCAGGATGTCTAAAAGAGTCTCTGGCACCATTTCTAGGATTTGACCACTAGAAAGTTCAACATGTGGCTCCGTGTCTGAAAACCTGAGCGTCTGCTTTCAGGCTGTTGTTGGCAGAGGTGCTGAGCGACAGGCCGGAGGCTGAGCCGATAGTACAGCTTTCATTCTCATATCCTTATCCCCGTCCTGTCTTACCGACTACTGTGCTTACGTCTGGAAGTTCAGTCACTGTAGAGGTGAATATGGGCATAAAGAGCCCCGTGAGCACATGATTTACAACTCACTACACACTCCACTGTGATATTTAATGGTGATATTTTAAGTTTTAAAGCCATGACCGAGTCCCTGTTTTCACCCAAATTGTGGGAAGTCCCCGTCAAGCGTGGGAAAAAAGCTCTGCTCCATCTAATCTGTAGAAAAGTGAGGTTTAATGGCTGTTGGCAGAAGTGACCACGCGAAATGAATGTTGTCAGATTCTGCGTAAAGTATTATCTGGTTGCTTTTAAGTGCACATCGAATCTCAACAGGGTCAAAACCTTCATTTGTGAAATATTGCTGCAGGTTAAATGGCGATGATGGGAGCGCTCGGGCTACAAAGCTTCAGTTTCTATTTACCAAAACAAGGAGTCTAAATGTTGCTCTCCTCAGTGCAAGAAAAAGTGTGAAGGGAGTGAGATCTCTAAAGCTGTGAAGTGGAAACACAGATGTTTCACGTCACCTTTGGACGGCTGAGATTAAAAGCTGCTACAATAATCAGACAGAGCAGCACATGAGCTCAAGTAATCTTCATCTTCTTACCTTCGTGCAGAGCCCGACGAGCCAGCGCCTCAAACTCTGCAAAGTTGTGCACCAGGTAGCAGTGCTGGTCCTTGGGGTGCGAGGCCATGTCGTGGAGCTCCCTGATGTTACCCTGCCAGATGCCCAAGGTGAAGATCTCAACGCCGCGCTCCCTCAGAGCTGCTGCCACCGGCCGAGGGTCCCCGCCGTTAGAGTAGCCGTCGGTGATGAGGAAAATGACCTTGGTGGCGTTACCACGGGAGTGACGGAGGATTTGCTGTTAGAGAAAAGACAGAGTTGTTAGGAGAAACTGACTTTCGCCTCTGGGGTCAATTAAATATTCTGATATGATTCTTAAAGGAAATCTAGATCGTAATTTGAGTACAGTGAGAGCTTATGACTTGGTTATTGCAAAGGGGTTTCATTGGTGTATTACACATTGAAAAGCTGAGGTATCATGTGTCTGGCAACTCTCAGAAATTTCATATTAGATGGGCGGCTGTGGCTCAGGTGGTAGAGTGGGTCGCCTATGAGTCGTAAGGTTCTGGGTTTGATCACCAGCTCCTCCTGTCCATGTGTCGAGGTGTCCTTGGGCAAGACACTGAACCCTAAGTTGCTCCCAATGGTGGCTAGCGCCTTGGCATGGCAGCTTGGTCGCCATTGGTGTGGGTGTGAATGGGTGAATGAGTTGCCTTGTAAAGCACTTTGGGACCTAGCTAAGGTCAAGATAGTGCTATATAAATATCCTCTATTAACCATTTACCGTTATTTGAAATTACAGATGCCGTTAATGCTGAAAATCTTTAATACGCCAATGGAGGCTTATGTGGACACTTACATAATTAGATGGTAAATGGAGTACATTTATATAGCGCTTTCTTGATCTTAGCTAGCTCCCAAAGCGCTTTACAAGGCAACTCATTCACCCATTCACACACCAATGGCTACCGATGACCATGCCATGCAAGGCACTAGCCACCATTGGGAGCAACTTAGGGTTCAGTGACTTGCCCAAGGACACTTCAACATGTGGACAGGAGGAGCCAGGGATCGAACCCATGACCTTATGATTCCCAGGCGATCCGGTCTACCACCTAAGCCACAGCCACCCCAATAGATAGCATCTTGTAACCTTTTGTAAGTTTTTCTCTTTTGTTCATTTTTCTCTTTTATTTATGAATATTTATGTAAGTTTATACAACTCATGTCTTTGTTTACAAGACCATTTACCAGCCATTGATCTGTGTGTTAAGGTAGATCGGAATCAATTGGACTATTTTTGTAATATGTCTTGTACAAAATGAAAAATCCAATTAAAATAAAGGGTAAGGAAACTCCGGTGTTTATATAACCATGTCGTACAGGTCGACCATACAAATACACACATCCCACATATTGTTGTGCACGCCAGTGAGCTACCAACAAAGCTGCGAGCTTTGGTGACACGGCTAAATTGAATAACGAAGAACGTCACACGAGACCACTAAAAACAGCCCTCAATTCTAGGGTTCCTAAAAACCCTACATCAGCAAGACCGGCAACAAGGACAGGATGAGGAGGAGGGGCAGAAAAAAAAAGGGAGAAAACTCTACAATTGTAATTATTTCTCCTACAGACTATGCAGCTGCTTGCCAGTGGTCGAAAACCACCAGAGAACACTGGGCAACGCAGACCGAGCTGCTGTGTCCGCCCCAGACACCAGCTACAGTTCCCAAACTAACTTTAGCCATCGTTTACAATCCACCACATACAATTAGAAAGGACATTAAAGTCAGAGAAACATATCTTTATTTTCTCCAACAGGACCATCTGCGAGCTTCACCGTGGAAAGGGTCTTGTAAGGGTGCTTTAAATGAGGTGAAGAGGGTGAGTGGAGGAAATCCAGGGAACAATGGATGAAAAGAAAAAAAGTTGGAGCAATAAGGTGGAGAGGAAAAAATAAAAGAATAAAAGAAAGTGCAGAAGGAGCCAGGATGAAGTCAGCAGGACACATATCCACTTACTGAGTTAGTAAATGCCAGAGAGGTCATGGGTATATCACGCAGAATTAAAAGGAAGTGTGTCAGGAGGAGCGTTTCTGTTTTCTGGATCCAAACAGGAAATAATATCTGCACATGACGAGGTGAAGACAGAGGAGACACGCAAGGGTGTGACCACCGGGGGAGGGAAACAGAAAGCCCTGCTCTTTATTGTCTAATTGGCTAAACATCAAGCAGCCCTGGCAGCAGCGGTGTAATTACAGAGCGAGGGAAGAAGAAGAGGAGGATGGATGGATGGATGGATGGAGAATAGACGAGAAGGAGAGACTCGCTTCTACAATTCTCAAATTTGCCGTCCGGGGAGTCTGCGGAGGCGACGCCCACTCCCACTGCCTGGTCCCCCCCTCCCCCAACGCCCATGTTAGCATCTAAGTGTTAACTTCTTGTTATGATGTGTACATTGATTGGTATGCTTAGCTGTTTTTATTTTTTTGTCTTTTATTAGGCGTCTGCTCAAAGTGGTGTTGGGTCACAGTGGTTTCTGCGCTAGCCTTGAGTCAGTGGCTGCAGTTCGTGGCTGCGGGGTTGCCACCAAACTGAGCATACGCATGTATACCCACTAATAATACCCTCCCGAATAGCCTCCGCATATTTTAGGTCAGGGTATTAACATAAAGGCGACCACAGGAGCCAGAGTGTGGGAAGGCGCTGCCCTTTACAGTAACTCACAGTGTGCACCTTATCATTCATAGCGGAGAGAGGAGCGCCGAATGATGCTAATGTATTGATTAAATACGATTGATCGCACATGGTTATAATGATGAGACTTTTTCTTCGTGTGCAAAGGTGTGCAATATTCATCCGTTTTTCACAACTAGAGCAAATAAACAATAAATCCTATTTGAATTGGACCTACTTTTGCAAATCAGAAACATATTTTTCTGTTGCAGAAAAAGGTCAATCAGGTTAAAAGGATAACAGTCATTCTATAAAAACCAAGTGATTAAGAAAATTGAAGTTGAGCTTCAAAGATTAATAGACGTGTTTGAGACTGAGCCAACGAGTTATAAAAAGTTACAACTTTTTACAAGTTTTTAAAAAGTTCATCTGTCTCTAAACCACCTAAAACAATGGGGGTGAGATCATTTTGCTTACACTCTTAACTGATATAACCAAAAATAAAAACAGATGTATTAACACAGTGTCTTTTTATTCCAGGAAATTCTTGAACCCAACTTGAAAGACGTTGATTAGCATTGCAAAGAAGTCCAACGAGCCTGTGCTTGGTCCTCTGATCTGATGTTAGGACTTGGTTAATACCCTTATTAAGCGAGGTTAAAGGCAGTGGATATTCAAGCTACACATCTCCTATTTTACCCGAGACACTCTGAACAGCCGCATGTCAACTTGAGGCTTCTCTATGTTTTACATCCCATGCATTTGTTCAATTACGCACTTGGCAGCGCCTTCAATGCCTGCCTTGCTCCAAAGAAGAGATAATAAGCAGGCAGCAATGGGACAGTTTGAGTGTATCTGGTTTAGGGCCAATGATATCTGTCAAGGCAGCGGTGATAGTGCAGGAACCAACAGGCGAAGAGGGATTAGTGGTAAGAGCGGCCAATCTATCTGCGCTCCCAAACACCTCGAACTTTGGCAAGAAGCAAGAGAGGGATGAGCAGCTGGGGATTTTTTTTATGTACAAGAAAACCAAACACACACACATATGCATACAGGCTGTAAACTGTACACACTGGAAAACATCCCAACATATTCCCTTAGCCTGGATTCCTGCTGCTAAGAAGATGGTCTGTACTTGTTGGGGGCCTCCTCGTTGAACATGATATATTTAGATTTCTCCACTGAGTGTGTGAATGGTGCTGCTGAACAGACCATCAGGTCAGCGCTGAGGTGTCTGCATCCGATCATTTGTAATATGTCTGTTTAATGTTTGTTGCATCATTTTATTTGTTACCGTCATTTCACTTTGTCTTTCGGGCTCTTATGTTGGGATGGAGCTTGTGTGGGTTATATTTGTTGAATGTTACCAGAAGTGACACACACACTCTTTATTACAGTGCGATAAGGGCCATTATGATGGGGGATTGCTGGTCCAGTTTTAGTGCAATAGTCCTTTAAGAGCTTCCAGGAACTGTGCAATAGTCCTGGTTCCTCTCAGCAAATGAATAAAGTATCTTTCTATCGATCTGCCTGTGGATTTATTGAAGTAGATCAATGGAAAATACAGATGTCAATATCACGATGGTCCAAGAGAAAGTCCGGTCTTCGTCAAGTCCGTAGGAATGAATGACTGTACAAAAATATTGGCCAATCTCAAATCAAATGTGTTGAGATATATCACTTAAGGTACTGGCAAGCTAGTAGGGGATCAACAAAATCACTACATTCATTGAAAAAGTCAGAAACCCCCTGAAAACAATGCATGACTAAAAAAAATCTGGCAATCCACCAGATAATTATTGACATATTTTGGTCCAGACCAGCAGTGGTCTTTGGTGGTGGACCAGCTGACCCTGCCAGTATGAACAGGGGTATAGAGCAGAGACTGAATGGACACATTTATTAGATTCAGAGCTTAATGTGGTTGTTTTGACAATTTTGAACTGACCTGGCCATGAGAACCCAACCATATGGCCATACCCCATGAATACTCATTTTCCAAACCGCTGATGAACTACTGATTTAAATAAACCCTATAAATAAAGCCTTATGAAGCCTGGATCCTGATGGACTCCAAACAGATGCTTGTATGATGAGAACTTCAAAAGCAGGCACCTCGTTGCATTTGGCAAAGGAGACTACAAAACCTTTCCACACCTTGAGGGGCTGACGATGGTGCCAATGTACCCCAGCTGTTAATCAAAGGCTCATATATGCATGGCAGCTATCCTGAATGTTAAATGAGGACCCCCCCATCACCTCAGTGCTGCTGTCTTCCCATCAGCCTCCTCCTGTGACTTTGATCAGAGCATGAACCCACCTGGCTCTGAGTAAAGCTGCTTAATGATTTATTTCTTTCTCCGGTTGCAGGAGTGGGCACCCCACTGAAAACACATACAGCCATGCAAAAACGGATATCTGTCACATATTTGCTTTATCTACATATATCTCTATATAGTTGTGTCTTTTTAACCCTTTGAAGTGACATCACTGGTAATATCGTTCACCTCATTAAAAAAGAATCATGTGACTTCCATCATTTTGTCCAAAGCAATTTCAACCAATAGCATCACTGTATCTACCTGTCAATCATTCTGTTGTTGTGGCACAGTTCAGTTGACAGAGAGTATTTTCTGGACTATAAGCCACTACTTTTTTCCGATGCTTTGAACTTAAACACCGGTGTTACTCATGTATCTGCGGCACGAAGCTTGTTAGCTTTTTACAAGCTAGCAAGCTCCGTGCCGCCGATACATTTAGCGTCGTCACATCAGACCCGGTCAGAGTGGACCACATGAAACTGTTCGAATAAATAAAATAGCGGCTTATAGACAGGTGCGCTCAATAGTCCGGAAAATACGGTAGTTTTCTGTAACAGTATTTTTATTACTATGTGGTACTACCGTGATGTAGTTAAGTTAGCTAGCTAGCTATGATGCGTTGTTGGGTTTTAGTAGTCCAATCAAATTGCTCCAAATGTTTTGTCCCGCCTACATACCCGAAAATACATAACAATACAGAATCCCGTCTCAGGAGGACTTTCATTCACTGCTAAACACAAAAATAAATGACAATACATGAGGTCATACACACATCCTGACTATGTAGGTTACCTCAAATCTGAACTGCTTTTCTTGCATTACCAATACAGAACAATCATACCTCAAACCTGCAAGCTATCATCTTACATGGTTTTTCACTTCCCTGAGATCCACCATCCAAAAACAAACAACAAAACCCTCTATTTGTAGGGATTTCACAAAAACAAGCAACCCAACTGCATCCGTTTGGACAGCATCCTCCGCATCGGTCGGAAGTTGGAGGCCTTGTTTTGACAGGCTATCTGCTCTTGGCTTGGGTGGTAAGAATAACAACAACAATTCTGCAGGGGCCCAACAGAACAACATACATACAATTACAGACACTACACTCGGCTTTGGTACGATTGTGCAACATCTCATGGAGGTTGGATATTTAGGATAAACTCGACAACTTTACCGCAGTTTTTCAAACATCTCGTTCATGCCTGAGAAATTTCGAGAGGATTCTGCTTCAAAACGTTTCACTGAGCTTGGATTCCTCTTTAATTCAAATGATCCTGAAATGTTTCGACATGAGAGCACATGTAAAGCACGTGTATTTCCTCTTTCTGGCGGCGCTGCTCCACAGTCCCCTTCAAGCTTTGATTCCATTGGTTCCATGCCTCTCACACATTGTTTCATGCCACATCATCTCTGTTGAACTGACTTTATTTAAGAAAACTTTTCCATGCTCTTGTTTTACTCAGTGGGTAGCCTTGAGACTGACAGTGAGGGGAAGCAGATCGGCTTCCACACGGCCCACCCAGCTGCTAATGGTCATACAGGTGGTTCTGCAATTTTTCGCCCATGCTTTTTAAATAATAGATGCTTTATGCAAAGTATTTCTTAATCTTAGATGGATTTCCAACCTGCTAATTAACTTGTAAAGGCTTTAAACCTGGGTCAGGGCTGCAGGGATGTATGCACAGTGTGATGTTAACGGACCAATACGTGCAAAGAAAGTTCAGTCGTCGTCTTTGGAAAAATATACAATCGCTGTTTCCCCTCAGGTGTCTGTGCCGGACTGTCGTGGTCGGTGTTTGATTGACAGGAGCTGGCAGGTTGGTGAAGTGCCAGTGTTACACCGTGAGAAACCAGAGACAAAGCAAACAACCTCGCACTGTCGTGGGCAAACTCCCTTATGGTTTCTCTCTTTTTTTTTCTAAAAGGAGACCTCAGGACAAGTCATTTACAGAGCAGTTGTGCTGCAGCAGACAAAAAAGCCATTTAATTTCAGTTCACTTTAAGAAAAGATCACTCATCAATCACCGTGTTGAAAGTGGAGGTTCGCAAAACCACAGAAGAAGTTTTTGAAGTTTCACAGGCACTGCAATGATAATTGTTAACCTGTCTGGGGTGAAGCTGGCAAAATTTTAGGGATACAAAACTATTCCTAGAACAAGAGAGTCATTACAGGAAATTGCTCCCAATTTGGCAACCACTGACTTACTTACCACTACCTAATAATTTAAAAGTCCTCACTAAGAGTCTGTGTGGATTTGTAAGCAGGCCCAAACTGAACCGAGCTCTACTGAGGAGTGCGATGCCATCCGACGCGTTGGAGGACAGAGTGTGGACAGTCGGTTAATTGCCAGACACGGTAGGCTGGACGGCTGTGTGTGTTAGCTCGACAGCTTCTGTCACAACACCATTTATCACACTCAACAACTCAACCAGGAGCGACAAGAGCGGGGGAGACGCCGGGAAGCTAATTCCTCAGTGTGATGCAGAGAGGGAGAGGCTATCTGGGCTGGCAAATGAGAAGCTCATTCGATTATCCTCAGTGGTGCGGAGGAACGAAGCACTGTGACCGTGATCCCACCGCACAAGGCCCTCTGGGTAATTGGACCAGGAAAGCTCGTTTGAAGCCAGTTGGACAACGGTGGGGTCAGACTGACATGTCATGTATCCTGTTTGTTTGTTTTTAACATTTATTATCTTATCCCTGGCCTGTGTTTGGCATTTTTAAAAATACATTGTATCAAACAAATAGGAAAGATACACACAGTAAAGGGGATTTCTGGCTTTCTGTTGGGCACGTTTTAAAAAGTAGTTAGTTATAGTTACTTCTCTGAATTACTCCACTATAAAAGTAACTAGTCACCAGGGAAAGTAACTATTGCATTACTTTTTCTAAGCAGGTTTCACGTCAAGTCAGTTGCATAGGATTGAACTCCACAGACAGGTATTACACAGAACTTTTAATATTTATTGCACTTCAACAGACCACACCTGGCTACAGAAGCCCTAAAAGGACGTGGTTAACTATATATTTAGTTTCTCTGTTTTCCCGTGATAATGAGATAATTTCAGTGGTTGTGTCGAGATCTCGAGTTATTAATGAAATTTGTTTTTTTTAAAAGATTAAAAGATAAATTAAAATGAGAAAAATAACTCAAGATCTCGAGAAAACCACTGAAATTATCTTGTTATCACGCAAAAACAGAGAAAATAAAAATATAGTTAACCACGTCCTTTTCGGGCTTCTGTACCTGGCAGCCATACTGTGCTTCAAGTTCTTTCTTCCTCTCACATTAGCCACACCTGGCCATCATCATCATCATCAACAGTGTCAACAAGGGTGTATTTGGACACTAGTTTTGTAGCCGTGTGTGCCATTGACAGATGCTTCATTTGATTAGAGCTGCTTACAATGGACAAACATTAATGTACACTTGACATGTTGACATTATTGCCTTTTACATCAAGGAGAGTAAAGTAGTGTCTAAATACTGTAGTAAACTGAACACTGCCTCTGATTGGTTCATTTATCTTTTGAGGAACTGCTTTTTCCCCCTTTGTGCAGCTTAAATAAAAGTAAATGATGCAACACAGCTGATAAACATCCATTTGATTGATCTCTAAAAGGTCAGCAATGTAAAGACAACTTGAGTGAATTATCCTACAGTTTTATTCTTTTCTTGGAGCCAGAAAAAAAAAATTATTACTCTTTCAGCCAGAAGAAGGTGGTGAGAGTTTCCATCGTTGAACTGGACGTGTCAGGAGAAAAACCTACATCTCTTTACAGTGTGTCTGATCAAGCACCAAAAACTGACGCATGATGTTCATATATATACTGGAAATTACATGCATGTGACATAAAAGGCCATTTTTAACAGAATTACGTTGAAGACTGGAAGGAATCCAATCAGTTATGCAATATCTGCAATGGAGAGATCATTACCTCATCACCCGAGCACACAGCAACCACAGCATCATCTCTAAGGCCGAGCTTTGATTTTGAAATAAACAAAGGCAACAGTGTGGTGAAGCGCGATGCTTTTCTTGACTCCAGACTGGCGTGTTGAAAGTGCTTATGTGCAGGGAATGATTTGGGGACTGTCGCTGGCTTAAAGCATCCATGAAAATTCATCCAATTTCATCCAGACCACACCATACAGACAGACGCAGCATTTTCCTTTGTTATGCTGACTGTTGTTGCTGTAGTTGCATTTCTGCCTCATGTTCCTCTCCCTCTGTCCTCCTCTTCTTTCTTGTCCTGGGGGTTTATTAGTCTTGGCACCACGTGTTGGTGGGGATTTCCTCTTATGGAGCGCAGAATTGAGATGTCAGCGATTGTAGCGCATATTAATGGGGAGGTTTCAATTTATTGTTTCTGTTGTTTCTTCTGGACTCTGCCCTTGTTGGTAGAATAAATTATATTAGACCTCACAACTTCAAGAGGAAGAGCAAAGTGGGAGGTCAACTGAGGAGGAGGAGGAGGTGGACGAAATTCAGTGGTTATTGGTCTGAGATTGGATGGACTGAGCTTGGGTTGCCATGGGTTCCCAGCATGGAAAAGCTTACCATAAATCAACTGATGCTGCACATACAAAATACCAATACAAATAGGGTGTTGCTGGGAAACACTTGCATCTAGTGTTTGGTGAATTGAAGCTCGTTATATGCTTCGCCAAAAAAAGTCAGGTGGGGGATTTGGGTGATCGGTATCTCGGGTGGTTTTCTTGCCAGAACACAGCGTTTCACAACGACCTGATTAAAGTCTCGGCCAATGCATACTTCTATATTTGGATGACGACTTGGAGCACGGTTTCTTGCTGAGTTTGACAAAAAACAACACAACTAATCGCCTCTAAAACGGAAATCTTACACAATCAAACCTGGAAAAGTGTATTTTTATATTTTTATACAATGACATAAAAAGCTCACAAATGAAGACAACAGGATGCAAGCACATTTGCGGGTTCACATACATGTACCAATTACCTACTTATAGTCATTTACACAAACAGAGGCGTACAGACAGACAGACAAACATGTACACACTCACTCACCAAAGAAAACAACCCAGTGGAATCTGGCACTCTCCAGCTCTAACCTCAACATAGCAAGTGGTTTACTAATAGACCTACACGCCTTTGCCCATAAAAACATGTTATTTAGTTTGCCACTACTGGCTCTTTGAAATACTTTTGGTTTCTTCAGGTGCCAACGTATGACGCTTTTTGGTCAATTCTGATCTCAGGATGCCAAAGTAAATCCATGTGCTTAAAGAATTTAGGTGATTTGTGCGTTTAATCTCAAAGCTGTTGCATGAACAGCACAGCAACGAAATGAGAAGTTCACTAATACAAATCAAAAGCAGGTTATTCAACACGCATGACTCATTTGTTAGCTTACACTCGACTGATACATCTGCACGGAGGCTCTGTGTTGAGTCTAGTCAATTTAAAACATCTTGATCTTTAATGTTTGTTACATAAAGATACAAAGTTTATTCTTCAGTTGACACAGTAAGGATCTGTCCTGAAGGATTTTTAGAGCTGTAACGATTATTATCACCATCGATTATCTAAATGGGAGAAAACTGAATCTTTGAATGACCTGATTTGACCGACACACATTTAAAGGTACTCAGATTACAATGAAAAATGGAGGAAATGTGAACAAAATCTAGGTATCCAAAATCAGCGAGGCTCCACTCCAAAACAAAATGTTTCATCTAAAAAATATGCACCAGACAACCTAGTTTTTACAGCACCGGCCTGGTGGAAAACCCTTTTTCCAGTGAGATCAAGAAACCAGTTTTGTAATGGTATTCATGGTTTAATATAGCGAGCGCAGACCACTGAAGCTGCTGACAGTCAGTTCCTGTGCCTGCTGATGCCTCTGTGACCTTTGACCCCTCCGACGGAGCACTAGCCTTCAAAGCCTCCTCGCCACTCCTTTCTGAATCGCACATTTTACATTTTACTCTCCACCTCATCGCCCTCGCTGACCCCACCTCCTGGCTTTTCCTTTATCGCTTTCACACTCACACACACACGCATGCAGCTCCGTACAGCTGTCGTCAGCAGCACCTATCATTTGCTGAGCAGTATTTTAAGTGAGAGGGAATCTGTGTGTAGGTGTGTGCATGTTTACGCGTGAACAGTGGAAAGAACGAAGCCTGACATCGAAGGAGTGTGCGCAGGAAGGTGTGTGTTCACAAGCACTCGTGTGTATGTGTGCACACCTGACTGGCCACAGACTGTAGACACTGTATTTTTGCAGCAAAGCAAAAATACAGGCAATTTTTTTCCCCTCATGCAGTATAAAATAATGCACTCCCATCATGCAAAGGCTCAGGGAGGTTTGTGTTGTATCATTCTAAAACATATTGAGTCACTGCAACAAAGGAATTTCCCTGCGGGAATTGATAACGTTTTCCTTATTCCACTGTCAGAGCGCATAGACTCGTGTGTGTCTGTCTGCGTGTGTGGGAAATCTTGTTTGTACAACTGGGGCTTAAGTAGTGAAATCCACCCTTACAAGCTAACAGCAGCAGCTCCTGGAGACTCCCCTCTTTGTAGATCACATTTTTATGTCAAACCTCCTCTGTGCAGTCAGTAAAGCAAAATCCTTGTCTCAGAGGAGCAATCAACTGCAGGGATAAAGTGTAAAAAAAAAAAAAAAAATTTAAAAAAAAGGCACGGTGATGGATTCGTAAGGCCGCTGCAGAAAGGTCTGAAATTACATTTTGTGTCTGTCAAGGGGGGTTTACTGACATCTGTGTTTTACAGAGCCGGGAAGTACAAAGCGTGCCCTCTCCAGTCTGGTGCACTGAGCTCACTGCACTGCCCCATTTTTCTAAAAGGAGTGAAAACAAGGTGCAGGGGATAATTGAGACTTAAGTGCTGCAAGTAGCAAGTGAATAATTTCTTCTGGATCCCAGTTAAAAGTGGCGTGTGGTAGTTTCCCGTCTGGCAAAGCAAGCTGCATGAGAGCAGGACTGAAGAATCTGCAGGTCTGTAACGTGTCCTGGTCTCAGCGGCTTTTTCTATTTCCTTATCCTTTCTGCACACATGCAACCAAGTATTGGATCACGGAGTAACTCTCACATTCACATGCCTGACTAAAAGACACTAACCCTGATAAATATCCACAACCACAGAGCCACAGTCATTTCCACTGATGACTTGATTGAGTGCATCGTGGTGAAAGTGTTGGCTCGGCTGTTGGATGTCACAAATTAAATAAATATCAGTGTTACAGACGTCTGATGAATACTTCCCAAACATGACAGAATATTTGTGCACATATGAGCCACTTACCGTATTTTCCGGACTATAAGCCGCTACTTTTTTCTGACACTTTGAACTTAAACACTGGTGTTTCTCATGTATCGGCGGCACGAAGCTCGTTAGCTTTTTACAAGCTAGCAAGCTCCGTGCCACCGATACATTTAGCGTCGTCACATCAGACCCAGTCTTAGTGGACCACATGAAACTGTTTGAATAAATTCAATAGCGG
>OOFC01006873.1:3389-15590 GCA_900323345.1 Pseudochromis fuscus
AAGGAGGGGGGGGGTATGGACACCGGGGTGGATCGGTTTAGACCTGCTCAGCCAAAATCAGGCAACACACAATTAGATGAGTGTGTCAGACTGCCAGCAGTTACTGAGAGCGGGCGTGGATCAGGACCTGGCAGCGACACGCAAACACACAAAAATAGCCTTTCACTGAGGACTTGTGTGCACAACCCTTACAGGTACGAACATTTCACACCTTGGCAAGGCACCGTCTGCTCATCCCGACATCCGTGGACTGTTTACATCAGGTGTAATGGTTTAACTGAAGGGTATGCGCCACGCCTCATTTGTCCTAAGGTCAATCTGTCATTATAGTCACTGGCTTCAGCGGCTGGTTCTACTTAAATTATTTTAGTGGCCCCAGGTCCTTAGACTGAGGTGAACATCATAATCACAGACCAGTTTGACTTGGGTTTGCTTATTTTGTCATTTTGGGGTGATTAGATCTCTCAAAGAGGTTTTGTTTTGATCTGCGTTGGTTTGTTCATCTATTAGGTCTCAGTATTTCTTAGTGGAAGTGATTATTGCATGAACCAATGATTACATTTTACTCAAGAGGATGGGATCCCGTCTGAAATATCCAGAAATCCCAGAAAATCTAAATCTCTTATTATGGCCTAACAAGATGGTGTTGCTATTTCACCACAAGAGGGCAACAATGTTCAGCCTCAGTGCAGTTGGATGATGCCCTGGTGGAGGTTTGTACTCTCTTTGTGCTTTCTACTCTGAATGTTTGATGCCTTTTTAAAAAACACAGGTTACAAACTGGTTTACAGAAAGAGAAAAAGCTGCTACAGTGAAACTAAAACCAAAAAAGTAGCATGGAAAATACCAAATACAATACATATATGAACAACCCACATATCAGTTGGTACTGCCAGAAATAGCAATAATATGGTCTCTCTTTTTACCTCCCCGATGGTTCAGAAAGACAGTGTTGCTATTTCACCACAAGGGGGCAACAGTGTTCACTCTATCGCACCACTGCAGTTGGATACTAATTATACTGTAAACATTTTTAAATAATCTTTTACTGAAAACTCAACTGATCCAACGAGTCAGGTGAGTTTAAATTTTTGCAAAACTTCTCACTGACTTCAGCTTGTACCTACCACCTAATTCTTCTTCCTCTCAGACACAGTGGTAGTGTTTTGCTGCCCCCTACTGGTTCTCTGTCACCAGTGTCTCTGTTAAATTAAATGCTTGTTACAAGAGATTGGGATTTTGTGCAATTTCGTGACTTTTTTGAGCAGGATCCCATCGTCAGTCTCACCTAGAATTTGTTCATCGGGTAATACCCCATCCCCTTCAAAGAATTGTGCTGAGATGTGTTCGTAACTTTTTCTATAATTATGCTAATAGACGGACGACTTTTTTTCGACTTTTTTCCAGTGTTTAAGCCGCAGGGTTAAATAGATCTGTTAAAAACTAAGCATAGACTGTAAATAAAAGATGGACGCAGCCTCAGGATCTAAAAAATGATGCCAATGTGGACATCTAAAAAAAGTGCAATACCACCACCGTGGCCAAAATTGACTTTCTATTTTGTCCACAAGTCATTCTGATGCTATTAAAGTTAATTATTCTTATTGGTGATGTGGTGGTCCATCTAAAAATGTGTTTATAATTACCGTATTTTCTGGACTATAAGCCGCTACTTTTTTCCGATGCTTTGAACCCTGCGGCTTAAACACCGGTGTCGCTCATGTATCGGTGGCACGAAGCTCGTTAGCTTTTTACAAGCTAGCAAGCTGCGTGCCGCCGATACATTTATCCTCGTCACATCCGACCTGGTCAGAGTGGACCACATGAAACTGTTCGAATAAATTCAATAGTGGCTTATAGACAGGTGTGCTCAATAGTCTGGAAAATACGGTACATTCATAAAAAAATAAGATATTCCAAGATACCATGGGATATATTAGTTCAAAATATTTGTTTTGCAAGTGTTGAATGATGTTTTATGTGTAATGTATTGTAATTATAATCATTATTTTGTCCAGTGTAGTTGTTTTCCTGCCTGTTTTCACTGTACTGTCACCATCCATTCAACATGGAGGTGTTTGCTCGCTGGAGGCAACATCCTGACCGTCATGTTACTTCATGTTAGCAGCCGGACTGAGGATTGAGTCGACATTAGAAGTTATGTGTACATGTTCTGCAGTTAAATGTCTTTACAAAAGGCTTATGTGAGGCCTGCTTCTGACGCTGAGAACCTCGCAGTGTGTTTGCTCTCAGAGGGACAAATCCTTTGTTTACTAAATCCGTCCGACAAAACAGATGTTAACATTTCTGTCACGCAGACATTCATTCAAGTGTTTATTTAAAGCTTCCCTATTTGTAGTTTCATTGTTTGTCGTTTTATCCTCCGGCTTTAGCATAAAAAGCTAAGCTCGACATAGGCTACCTGTTTCCAGCGTTGTTGTTTTTGTCCCGAATACACTCATTCAGGTACAGAAAGGGAAAGCGAGGCTGTAGAGTCACTTTTAAAGAGTCTGGCAGACGCTGGAAGCAGCTTTTCTTTTTCACATCTGTGACTCCCGAGCGACATTGAAACTTAAACAAAAACTGTTGTGCTGGCGAACATCCAGGCTTAAGGTAAAAGGATTAATCTGAGGTTTCCCATACCCTTCAGAGAAACCTGCACGGACGTATATAATGGCTTGTAAGCTTATTAAATTTACTAAAGTGCCTATGGATGATGGCGGTGGTGCACGGAAACAACTTGACATCGTGTACAAATGCACAGCTTCAAGAATAGGAAGTCTTTATGTTGTTGAGTTAAACCCATTGAACACAGGACAGGTGCTGCTTCAGGTTGTTTGTTATGGCAGAACTAAGTGATAATTCATATTTTTGTTATTTTCATCAATGCTTTTGTTGTAATGTTCATGTTTTTAATCATTTGTAAAGTCTCTGCAGCTGTATAAACATTTTTAAAAAATACTTTTTTTGTTTTTGCAGAAACACAAAAAGAATAATATGATACAAAAATAGTGAAATACATGCATCATGTGAATATTAAGGAATTCCCACCTATTAAAAATGCATTTAGTGGCGGCTGTGGCTCAGGTGGTAGAGCGGGTCACCTGTGAATCATAATGGGTTGATGGGTTCGATCCCCGGTTCCTCCTGTTGAAGTGTCCTTGAGCAAGACACTGAACCCAATGGTGGCTAGCGCCTTGCACGGCAGCTCGGTAGCCATTGGTGTGTGAGTGTGTGTGTGTGAATGGATGAATGAGTTGCCTTGTAAAGCTTTGGGACCTAGCTTAGGTCATGAAAGCGCTATATAAATGTACTCTAATTACCATTTCTAAAGTTGGACACAATTCGTGACAATTAAAAAAAACAAACAAAAAAAAACAACTTACTGACATATCATGTATAAAAAATGTAATAAATTTGTTCTAATATTGACATGTGTAAATATAGTTAAGAGTAATAGAGTAAATATTAAAAACTTAAAATATTACACAGGATTTGATGTAAAATTTAAATTACAAACGGTACAAACTTTATTAGGATTTCTGTATTTTTATGAGTTAGTTTTTGATATATTCAGAGACTGAATACAGAATAGATAAAGCTAACATGATGCCACCCGGTAATTTGTGAAGTTGTGTTTTGAAGCCAGGAGATCAGCATTTGAAAGTCGGCATGTTGGTTGTTTGGGGGCAGAAGTGACCGTATTGTTGATATTTATTTGAATCTGCTTTAGATAAATAAAATAAAATAAAATAAAATAAAATAAAAGCTCCTCTCCAATGTCCATATTAAAATAATTGAGAAGAATAAGACCAACACACCATGTCATACAGACATGAACATACAGATCAACTGCTGTCCATATTCAAACATTAACTGTGAGAAATTGTATTTGGACATTTTCAGTATCACCTTGACATTTACTGTATCTCTCACTTTTTCCTGGCTCAGCCAAATTTAATCTTCATGTAAAGTTTTTCTAAAAAATCCAGTGGGAAGCATTTAACTGCTTCTGCGCTTCATCAACAGTGAACGAATGCGATCACTGTAATGTCTCCTTAAACCGGTAAACAGCTCTTTACTTTGGAAACACTTCAAATTAGCCAAAATATTTTCAGGAAGTGTTCCCGAAAGTATTTCTGTTTTTTTTTTTTCTCCTCCTCTTGAGTCACAGTTGACACTAACCAGGCTCGTATCAGCAGCTCTGTTGATGAGGTTGCCGCGGCAACAGCAGGATACAGGGAGTGAGTGGGATGGAGCGCAGGGTAACACAGGGAGCTGTCTCAGGGTTGTGACCTTTAAAGAGATGGGTTACGATGTTGACATGTACACAGCGCAGGATTGTAAAAACAGAAGTTTGAGCTTGAACTCGGTCGACTTCACAGCTAAACAGTATTCAGAGCTCGAACTGTCTGCTGTCTGTTTGGAGGAAAGCTGCCTCAGTGATGTGCATGCTACCTGTTTCAGTTCACAGCAGTTTATCCTCAAATTTTAATTACATACACACATTTTATTACATGAGTCTTGATAAAACAGAAACTAATTTAATTTTTTAATCTATGTGAGTGTGTATAAAAGAAGGACAAACTAACGTGACATCACCTGTTGGTATGTGGACACCATGTTGGATGTTTGGAGCCAGAAGTGACCATATTTGGATATGAAGGGAGGAGTGAGGAGGCGGGTCTGACCCTTGAAGTCGAGGACACTGTCCAATGTGTATGAGACTGGAGAATGAGCCTCCAGGACAGTGAATGTTGGCAGAGTGGATTGTCCACAAATCATAAGACTGAGGGGGTTTGATCCTCGGTTACTCCTGTTGTAGTGTCCTTGAGCAAGACAGTGAACCCCAAGTTGCTTTCAATGGTTGCTAGCACTTTTGGGGGAAGCTCTGTAGCCACTGGTGTGAGAGGCAAAAATAACTTGTAAACCTAAGGTGAGGAAAGCACAATATGAATGCACTCCATTTACCAAACCACCTGTAGATCACTGGAGACCAGACCTGTCAATCAAACTAACCACGCCCCTAAATACTCCTCTTTTTGAACGTTGCCATGTTGTTGTTTTGGAGAAAGAAGTGACCATATTTGGACATGAAGGTAGGAGTGAGGAGGCGGGTCTGACCCTTGAACTCGAAGACACTGCCCAATGTGCATGAGCCTAAATCATTGGCGACCACACCTGTCAATCAAACTAAGCACACATCTGAATATTCCTCTTTTTGAAGCCTAACATCTACTTACCGTATTTTCTGGACTATTGAGCGCACCTGTCTATAAGCCACTATTGAATTTTCGAACAGTTTCATGTGGTCCACTCTGACCGGGTCTGATGTGACGAGGCTAAATGTATCGGCAGCACGGAGCTTGCTAGCTTGTAAAAAGCCAACGAGCTTTTACATGAGCCACACCGGTGTTTAAGTTCAAAGCGTCGGAAAAAAGTAGCAGCTTATAGTCCGGAAAATACGGTAATTATAAACACATTTTTAGATGGACCACCACATCACCAATAAGAACTTTGATAGCATCAGAATGACTTGTGGACAAAATTGAAAGTCAATTTTAGCCATTGGGTTGAGTTTTTTTGGATCCAGCATCTAGTGGCCGTTGGTGGTATTGCACTTTTTTTAGACGTCCACATTGGCGTCATTTTTGAGATCCTGTGGCTATCTTTTATATGCAGCCTATGCTTAATTTTTAACAGGTCCATCCCTGGATGTTGATACGTTCAGTCTTGACATCATTAGTCCTTCTTCCAGCTGTAAGCTCCTTAACACGTGCGGGTCACTGAAAGTATGTCAGCCAGGTTGACCTTTTGATTTCCTCTGCTGAAGCCCCCACTGAGGACACGCTGTGACACCAACACGGATGTTTCAGTTGATACTTTGTTTTTACAAGTGTTCACCTGACCATGAAACACTAATCTGTTTATGTTCTGAGGGCACGGAGAGTCCTCGAAATCTATGTTTTCACAGCCATAAACCTTTTTAAAGACTTCTTTATCAGCTGATGCAATACGTCTTTGTTGTGTCCGATCTTCTTCATATGTTCAGTTAGTTTCAACCTCCTGTGTGAAGCACAAACACCACCACCTGTCCTGTTGCATTCCCCGTCTTTCCACCCATCTCCCAGTGTTTCTTCAGGCTGGACTCGCCTTTTTTTTTTTTTTTAAGGTCACAAGTTCAGTGTGTCAGACTCACCAATCACCAACAGGCTCGAGGCCCTGCACCACAGTGACAGTGGGATTTTACATGGGCTGAACACAGGGATGTAGGTAAAGAAGAGAGTCATCTTTCAAGTCGTCTGGTTTCATTTATTCACCAGGACACGCCGTAAATGTGGACTCTTTGGAGGCCGTGTCTTTCATCAGCCAAACACATGCATTCCTGCCATGTTTCTACTGTTTATTTGAAACCTGCAAAACACCGACCTATCATCGCCTTTTAAACCGATGCAGCAAACACGTTGGGTAACAACCGAGCAACAGTATCGTTCACTTGGAGTTTCGGACCACCTGGTGAGTTCAAGTCCAACACGTCACTGTGTCCATCAGCTCCACTGTGTTTGCTGTGATGCTGTGTGAAGGGAAACAGCCACAGAAACCTGGAGAAACTGGCTTTCAGGCTTCGTAAAGCTGCAGATTCAAAAGAGTTCACTGTAGGTTACAGTCAGGATGAAATGAAAAATGTCTTTGAAGGTTTCAGTCTGACCCGTGGGATGAATTTGCACAGTGTTGAAGACATTAACTGCAATTTACCACAACTTAGGTATAGATTTTATACACTCACAAAGCAGAGGGATAATTTAACTTTCTTCCTAATAGCTCCTACTTTAATTTGTGTTGTGAGTCAGTTCAGGTGGTCACCATTACTAGATAGATAGATAGATAGATAGATAGATAGATAGATACATAGATAGATAGATAGATAGATAGGTAGATAGATACATAGATAGATAGATAGATAGATAGATAGATAGATAGATAGATAGATAGATGATCCCTTATGAGATCTCTCAGGGAAGTACTTTGGTGTTGGCGTGTTCAGTTTTACAATAAAGGATGACGCACAGCACATGTAGTGGCTTCATTTTGCTGTAATATGTAATGTTATCTAGTATTGATAGCTTGCTAGTTGTGCTGTTTTGGTGTGTCAATGGTCCAATCAAATTGCTCCAGGTGTTTCGTCTCACCTACATGTCCTCGTTTTACCTGAAAAATGTCACTACACTGAAGTTTGATACTCTTGAAAGTGTGACTTTAATGTGTACGAGCAAAACTTTTGCATTGTAACATTTTTTCCCTTGATTGACACATTGTTGTTCAAATTTAAAATTGTTAAAGATTATAAAACGATTTCAGTCACGATGACTTCGTTATCTTGTCTTCTCATTGGAATCTGTGAGCTTGCACTTTTAATGTTGGTGCTGTTTTAAAGTGCTATTTCTGGTTACACACTGACATTAAAAGTTTATGTGATGAAGTCAGTGTCGTCCTGTTGGTGACCCTCAACAGTTTACATTTTTATCTAAACACGTCAATTTATTCAGTTGCTACATCACTGTTTTAAACACTACTTTATTATTTTTTCCTTGAAAAGTTGACCATTGAGTTTACATTAAGTCCTTGTTGGAATGAATAGAAGAAAAGCTACTTCGCCTTCATGAGCAAATTTTACTTCTTCAACTTCTTGTGCAAGAGCTCAGTCATTTAATCATGTTCATAATGACTTGACTAATTATTGACCAGTGTAATAATAAAAAAAAGTGGCAGTCAGATGGTGCACAGACCAGATTGTGGTTAATAAAACAAAGTGTTGCTGTTGAGTAAAGGCCTCAGTCGATGTAAAGGTCTTTGTCTCTGAAGTCGCTTTGTTTTGTTGGGATCCTCGTTGTGATTATTACATTTGTGAAGCAAGCCAAACACAACTGGGTGGAGTGGCTCCCATACGACTTTGAACATTCGCAATCAGAGGCTCATTATTTGTTTGTTGCTGGTGCGAATGTGGTTTTGTGCAACATAGTTTACAGCCTTTGAAAGTGAAAGCACAAAGTGTACATAACCTCCAGTGGCTAACGAAGAGACAATGCTTCATCATAATGTATTTGTTCACTGTTTTTACTTCTTATCCAGTGTTGTTTTTGGCAGTCATCTTAGTTTTAGTGTTCGTCTTTGGCACAAAAATACTTATTAGTTTTAGTCACATTTTAGTCATTTCTATATGTGATAGTTTTAGTCCAGATTTAGTCGACCAAAACTCAAAAAGTAAAAAAAAAAAAAAGACAGGAAGAAAAAAAAGTATTAGTTTTTTAACAAATTAATTTAGATCAATAAGTACTGGAAATTTGAGTCAAGGTTGACAGGTTGTACCAAGTGTTGCAATTCATAAAACAATAATTAACGTTAACACTTTTGCATAATAACAACATTCATTACCAGATTGACAGCTGTAGAGAAGACTTACCCACTGATGGAGAAAGCCCCTTTGTTGACTCTGCCATGGTCCATCAATGAATGAATAAACTCAGTTGTGTCTGTGTGTAGTGACCAATGGCGGAGGTTTGACAGGCTGACATGACGTCACGCCTTTACGCTGAAAGTAATGAACTGTCACCAGCAAGAATATCGCTGCTAAATATCGCGGAAGCCGCTAGCATGTGGGTAATTTGCATAAATAAACAAACACAAGCACGTGGAGCTCTGTAGCGGAGCAGGTGTGTTGTACAGAGTGTGCGTTGGATGTCAGGTGGTGGGCGTGGCCAAACAAGGACAGGCTGCAGCAGCTTTCCTGACGTCCTGCATTTTGAACGTGTGACAAACCACCCACTGATATTTTCGTCCAGTCTCGTCTGAAAACTCACACACTTGTCGTCATGTTTTAGTCAACCAAGAGCCATGTTTAGGTCGTCACCCTAGCCTCATGAAAAAACGGGGCGTCAAAGTAATTTTGTCATCGTTCACGAGAACACTGTTCTTAACAGACAGCCTCCAGTGGTCATCAGGAGTATTGCACCTTTTTTTCACCTTTGATGGTATCGTCTGTGGTTGCATGTGTATGATTATGGATGGAGACTTTTTATTGAGTATTCCTGAAGACCAATCACAATCCTGTCTATTAGAAACCAAATCCTTACGTACTGACCCCCATGTATTTTGTTTTAATCCATAAAATTACTAAAGTGCTTATAAATTTTAATTGGATTTTGGGCTCTTGGGTTCAGTTTACACTGACCCACTCACTTTGAGGCATATTTTCCAGCAGTTTCGTCTTATATATCATGTGCCAGTTGAGAAATAGTGGCTCTTTCGTACAAATTACAATCACAACCTGGATGTTTTTGCAGATCTTATTTACAAACTTTATTGCTCTGACACCCATGGCATATTTCCAAGTCGTACTGTGCTCATTATTTTGAATGTAGAAGGGATTTTAAAGGCAAAGTTTTATATTTTTACATTATATATCAACTCCCCCCCTCCTCTTTCTTTTTCTAGTGAATTGCCAAAACACAGCAGCACTATTCTTGGCAGCCCCCCTTTGGCGTCCACCCAGTTTTACCTCCTCTGTGGGGGTCTCCTGAGAAATGGCTCCAAAATAATCACTGCTCACGGTGCTCTGGCAGCAGCCGGCTGAATGGAAACGTCTGCCAAGGGGTTTACGGCCTCTGCCTCTGTGCCGCGGGGAGTCACGGGGGTCATGTTTGTGTGGATATCAACAGGATTTACGGCACAATAGCAGTCAAGTCCTCCGCTTTGATCCACAATGTGTGACACCGGGTGCAGGTCGAATTTGTTTCTGTCGGGCTTCCCGTTGCTTTTTTGTCCAACCTCTTTAACGGGGCAGGAGGTTATTTTTAGTAGCGCTGCAAATCAAAAGGTGATTTAGTGTTTGTTAGTTCTCGTTACGGGGAGTCGTCAGTCAAAGGCAGCGAACGCATCACACCCAAGAAACTACTCTAATGGTGACTGTATTTAAAGTGGCAGGTTATTAAGACATAATGATGCACGTGTGAAAGTATGAAAGCTGAGTAATCCAAGATGTTTTTAAGTGGCAGATGCAAACATAATTCATCTGATTAAACATTCCAGGATGTTATCTATTTTAGATTTCCACAGGGCATTTGGCACGACCTGACTCGCTATAAGCATATTTGTGGGTTCAACACTGATATGAAAATCAAAACCGAGCAAATCCAATGCCAACAAACCACAGCGGTGTTTAGTTCTCTGGCAAATTATTTCCTTTTCTCACCTTTTCTTTCCACAATGTGCCCAGTTCATGGCTTTTTTCATTTCATACTTTTTAATTTAATCGTGGAAATTATGAAATACGATTTATTAAACCATTGAATTTAAGTTATACTGAGTCCCGTCAGTGTCCCTGACATTAGGGCTACCAACATAGATGATTCAAGTACTATTTGAGCTCTTCTAATCAGTCTCATTTTTGTGTGTCTCCATGGAAACGAAAAAATAAACAACCCATAATCCTCCACTCCACTGATGACAAACAACACAGCCGGAAGAGCCTGACCTTGCAGTGATACAGTGGTTAAAACAGAGGCAGCTGATAAATGTGAGAGCAGTGTGATTACACAGTTATCATATGATGATGTAAAGTACAGAAAAACATTTCAAGTTGATGTAATGTTGTTATCTTCAGGCCGGAAATTTGCTGCCAATTTCCACAGATAATTTTCTGTGTGCGTACAAACAGCTTCTAGATCACAGTGTGAATTTCCAGGAGTTACCAAAGTTTTAAACAATAAACTAACACAGTTGTCATTTACAGACTTGTTCACATAAATCTAAAAATAGTTTTTCAATTGAAACTTTACGAGCAGCCCCTCCTGGTGGAGCGGCAGAGCAGATTTTACGAGCATCACATGAGGTGTGATTTCTGTGGAGGCTCTTTGTGTTGATAAGGACGATGCTGTCAGGAAGTCCCATCAGCATCGTATCGACAGCATGTTCCCGGATGGACCAGGATGGCTGTGTGATAGGACAAGTGTCGAGATGACATGGAGACGTAATGTCCTCATTCAGACTTCAATGCTTCACACGCTCATGAATAACTCAGATGTCAGGTCTGTAGCTTATATCTGAATGCCCAAATTGTGTCCTGGTCTTTAGTTAATTTACACACATGCAATATAATAACATTACTTTTCTGTTCATTATGTCTGTGTGATACCAAATGATCCAACAGCATCAGTGAGAAAACACAAACCTCCAACATGGCTATAGCTCTACTGAGGCTATACACTGAACACTGTCGCCTACTTGTGGTGGAACAGGAACATGGTCTAATTTTATTTTATTTTATTTTATTTGGACAGAATTTCATCTTCTCTTCCAGCCTAAATTTTAATCATTGGTTCCTTAGGTAATATCCCATAATGTAGCTAGGTAACTAATTTAATATCATTGTATCCATATGTATAATGACAATAAAATTCTATTCTGTTCTGTTCTATTCTGTTCTGTTCTATTCTATTCTGTTCTGTTCTATTCTATTCTGTTCTGTTCTGTTCTATTCTATTCTGTTCTGTTCTATTCTGTTCTGTTCTATTCTATTCTGTTCTGTTCTATTCAATTCTGTTCTGTTCTATTCTATTGTATTCTGTTCTGTTCTATTCTGTTCTGTTGCGTTCAGTTCTATTCTGTTCTGTTCTGTTGCGTTCAGTTCTATTCTATTCTATTCTGTTCTGTTCTGTTCTATTCTGTTCTGTTCTGTTCTATTCTATTGTATTCGATTCTATTCTATCTTATTGTTCTGTTGTGTTCTGTTCTACTGTATTCTATTCTATGCTGTTCTATTCTGTTCTGTTCTATTGCGTTCAGTTCTATTCTGTTCTGTTCTGTTCTATTCTTTTCTATTCTGTTCTTTTCTATTCTATTTTGTTCTGTTCTGTTGCATTCTTTTCTATTCTATGCTGTTCTATTCTATTGCGTTCTGTTCTATTCTGTTCTGTTCTGTTGCATTCAGTTCCATTCTATTCTATTCTATTCTATCCTATCCTATCCTATCCTATTTTGTTCTGTTCTGTTGCGTTCTGTTCTATTCTATTCTGTTCTGTTCTGTTCTGTTCTATTCTATTGTATTCGATTCTATTCTATCTTATTGTTCTGTTGTGTTCTGTTCTACTGTATTCTATTCTATGCTGTTCTATTCTATTCTATTCTGTCCTGTCCTGTTTCCAA
>OOFC01006873.1:15610-29409 GCA_900323345.1 Pseudochromis fuscus
TAATGACAATAAAATTCTATTCTGTTCTGTTCTATTCTCTTCTATTGTGTTCAGTTCTGTTCTATTCTATTCTGTTCTATTCTGTTCTGTTCTATTCTATTGTGTTCTGTTCTATTCTGTTCTATTGTGTTCTGTTCTATCCTATTCTGTTCTGTTCTATTCTGTTCTGTTCTATTCTATGCTGTTCTATTCTATTCTATTCTGTCCTGTCCTGTTTCCAAACTGAAATACATTTCTGATCACTGATTGTCTCACTGTCCCAACAGACTGACCCATTAGTACTAAACCTTTTTCATGGATAATGACTCTACAAGGTGAGAATGGTAGAAAAACGTCGTCATTTAATTTATTGTTTTGTTCTTTTAATGATGCCAAACCAAACTAATCAGATCTGTCTCTGTATCAAAAAAAAAGAAAAATATGTAAAATAAATCTGTCATTTGTTGACTTTGTTAGTGAAAGTACATTTCCTCACAGGTTGTTGGCACGCCAGGCAAATAATCAGGAAAGGTGTGACAACTGAAAAGCTGTAATTAAATCAGGTGTGTATAACAAGTGACAACATTACATCTCTCACATCACATACGCAAATGCTTTTATTGTCACTTTGCCCACTCCCCCCCCACACCCACCCACCGCTGAAGTATTTCTTACTTCCATATTTTGTCACATGACATTTAGACAGTCAGAAATGCAATTTATGTTATGTCGCTACAGCATGTCAGTGTGTTACGCCTTTTTAAACATTAAAAGTATGTATAATTAAAAAGATATAATAGGCTCAGAGATCTCCACACTTCATAAAAGTCTCATCAAAGTCAACTACGCATACATACACATGAAAAATAGAAAAGCCCTCTCAATCTCTGATCCCTTTCATCCATAATTCTTTTGAAAAATTCACTGCTCTTGTAATTTGATGATGTTATATTTAAGAAACAATATGATTAAAGTCGGGAACCTGCAGTAAAAAACTATTCAAATCATTTTGGCTTTGTAGAAAAATGCAGTTGTCACGAGCAACACTTACCTATATCACAAAAATACTATAATTACTTAAAAAAACAGAAGGCTTGCAGGTTAATTAGCATTTTTTTTTCATCATTATGCTTCTAAAAATTGATGCAAAAACAATAACATTTCTTTTAAATTGTGTGTTGGTGAAAATTACCTGGAAATTTAAGGACTCAGGGCTGCTGTGAATTTTAATTATAGTTTCCAGTTTCCTCACTTTATGGTGCTGCTGTTGAAATATAGTTTGTGTCTGTGCCAGAAGTGACCATATTTGGATATGAAGGGAATAGTGAGGAGGCGGGTCACACCTCTAAATGTTCCTCTTTTTGTTTCAGATGGACCACCAGGTCACTGATCAAAATAACTGATGTCAGCTAAGACACCAGAATGACTTGTGGAAAAATAATGTATTGAGCCAGAGTTTTTGGAGCCAACATCTAGTGGCCATTAGGAGTATTGCACTTTTTTCACTTTAACATTGGGTTCATCTTTGAGGGTGGGCTGCTTGGTCCATTTCTGCACACAGATGGTACTGACCCAGTGTTGGCTCCATTTAAAGCATTAAACTGAATTGAACTGACAATCTCTCCCATGAATTTGAATTGAGGTTGCAAACAGGAAGTAGAATTGCAATTCAAATTGAATGAAGTAGAACTGAAATTCCAATAGATAGTTTTGGTGTATTCCAGAATCAGGCTTTACAGTATATTCCATACATGACACAGTTTACATATTTCATACAAATATTCTTGCTATGAACTTCATGTACACATTATATTTAACTACAGCAGATGCTCTTCATCAACAATTGAGAATAAAAGCATCATCTGTAAATCATATCATTTAATTTGATGTGTAATTTATGGAAAATGGTGGAAAACTGCTTCATTTCCCAGAATGCTTTACTTTATCCAAGTATTCAAATATTTGAAAAACACTCTGTTGAGTGTTGGGATCATAATTCAAAAACTACGGTATTCAAAATTTCACTTAGCGACTCTCTTTAGTTTAAAATATTTGTAGTATCTAAGCCAAAAACTTCATCAATGTGACACATTTTTCCTGTTACTTGGCTTTAAGGAATTTCTTAATTGCAATGATGATAATTCTACTTCCTGTAATTCCAATTCAACATCCTGTGGGGTGGAGCCAATTCAATTCAAATGAATTGAATTGAAATTCAAAATTCGGAATGATGCACAAGCCTGCTGGCAGATGACCTCTACCATTTATTCCACACATTCAGATTTATTTCTTTTTATTTGTTGCCGAATTATTGGTATGTGCAGTACTCCATTCACCACCTGGTTGATAGACTGTACCTGACGTCACTCACTGGTTTCTGGACTCCAGGAGTTTGGTATTTGAAAGTCGCCATGTTGGTTCTATGGAATCAGAAGTGACCATATTTGGACATGAAGATAGGGATTAGGAGGAAGGTTTGACCCCTGAACCTGAGGATGCCGTCCAATGTGTATGAGACTCATCAATCAAACTGACCTCGCCCTTAAATGTTCCTCTTTACTCTGGGTATTTCATGATTCAAGATTTCTGAATTGAAGTCAGTTGGAGCCAGAGTGTTTTGGATCCAGCATCTAGTGGCTGTTGGGGGTATTACTCTTAATTGCAATGAATTTAATTCTACTTCCTGTAATTTCAATTCAACATCCTGTGGAGTGGAGCCAATTCAAATGAATAGAATTGAAATTCAAAATTCAGAATTATGCACAAGCCTGCTGGCAGATAACCTCCACTATTTATTAATTAATTAATTTATTTTAACAGTATTGGGTTTTTATTTCAATTGTTTGCTAGTATGTGTAAAATGACAGTGGGGGGGTGGCAGGCTGGAAAACCTCTTCTGATATAGATGCCGTGTCTGCAGGCATTAGCTTATCTTTGTCAAGTTTGTTTAGTGATTTGCAGTATCCATCTACGTATGTATTTAACTAGATATTTTCACAGGGATTACTGAAGGTTAAAGGCTTTGACCGTTTACAGTACAGCAGCTCAATGCAGTTATCCTCCGCCGACCCCCTGCTGAGCTGTGGTCAAGGCTCTGCATTAAGTGAGCGATGGGGAGGTGGGGGAGACATATTTAAACATATACATAACGGCTTAAAATGTCTCACGGGTTAAATGTATTATCATCAACTGACCTCTTGTGATTTCTGATGTTACATATAATGTTATTTTTTTTCCACTGGACCTGAAAATAATTGAAAAGTTTTCCACTTTGCAAATGTATTTTTCCGACCTGGGGGAGTTTGCATGCGAATGACGAGGGTGTGGCCTAAAGCTGAACTTATTATGTGTTTTTTAAATGGGAATAAAACCCTTTCGGCTGTATAATGGGTATCCATTATCAGCTTATGAATGGTGGATTTATGTCAACCATTTCTGGTATTTAATGGGGGGACTGGGAAACAATTGGGAGCAAAGTGAGTGAAGACAGTTTGTGCCAGTGACCGTGCCGCCTGCAACAGTCTGGACCATCAGTCTACATCAAACAGGAGTCTCCCATTTGCTTATCTTCTACAGGCAGCAGCCTTACCATTCACTGAACAGTTGCTGCTGCCCACCCTTATTTAATGACATTTGTTATTTCAGTTCCACTCCAAACAGTTTCCTCTTCAAGTTTTGCAGAGGAAGAGGCGAAGAGCAGGGAACAATCTCTGCCTTTTACATTAGGATATTGACTTTCCATTTGCTCAGACTGAGGCTCAGGGATGCTCTGTTCTCACTCGGGTTTGTTTTTTTCTCTCTTCACTTGTTAAGCAAAACCGGGCTGTCAGGAGGTTAGCTTGGCATTTTTGTTTAAATGTTAGGTGTCTGCAGGGCCATGTCACCAATGCATTCACTTATGTTGCTGCACTGCAAGATCCCATTTATCCCTCAAGCTAAATTCGAGCATCACAATAAAATAAAATGTTGAATATTTGCTCAGCGTAAACGCAACACTTTGAGTTTTGATTTTTGAGTTGATTTTACTACGAATTGTAAAGCTGAAGTTTCAATTCCCAACATTTTACTTCATGCACTGTTTTGATGAACTGCAAAAAGGTTTATATGGATGTTAGAGCCAGATACGTAACAGTTAACCAAAATGTACCAACGACCTTAATTGTTATAAAAACAAAAAAAGTAATAAAACCTGAAATGTAATAACTGGTTAATAATGTAACAAGAAGCTGAGCCCAAAATGTAAAAAAATGTTATTACATTATGGGGCAGGTAAAATATGAGTCAATGGTTTATGGATTAAAGGGCTTGTTAGAGCCCAATATGTAACAATGGGTTTTGTTACATTTATTTTTTATTTTTATAACAATTTGGGTCTGTTGAAGCCAATAACATAATAACAGCCGATAATGTAATAAATACGCCAATAACGTAATAAAAATCCCGAACCGATAACGTCATAACTTTTGGGTAATAATGTAATAATTTATTCCAAAATAAAAGTCCTGAACCGTAATAAAAGTCCTGAATAATGTAATAATTTATTACATTATTGGCTTGGTTATTACATTTGCAAAGTTTTCTTCTATTACCAGGCCAATATCGTAATAAAAAGCCAATAACGTAATAAATTATTATGTTATTGGTCAAAAGTTATTATGTTATCGGTTCAGGACTTTTATTACATTATTGACCTATTCCATTTCAAAAAGGGTAAATTTATTACATTATCAGCTTCAACAGGGTCATTGTTACATTTCAGTTCATTGTTACATACCAGGCTCCAACAGGGCTTATTGCTTTAATGTAGAGTGTATAAATGTATTTGCATGTGAATTTTTGGTAACCTAAACTTTAATCTTTGATGAGTTGACCTCTGACCTCTGTTCAATTTCAGCTCATTGACTGAACTCGAACTGCTTCAATTTGAACAAAGCTGAAAGAATGAGTTGTAAAAGTCTGGACCATTAGTTTATATATCTATAGACAGTCTATGGTGTTTATGTTTGACTGCTGCTGCCAAAGTCATCTTCTGTTGTCTAAAAGTGAAGAAAGTGAGAAGATAAAACATCAGATATTAAAAGGCCAATAATGGAGAAACAGAAATGATACACAGTAGTAGTAGTAGTAGTATTGTGGGCTCAGCACTTTTGCTACATTATCGACCAGTTATTACATTTTGAGACATTGTTACATATCGGGCTCTAACAGATGTCGTCCCAGACAACAAAATATTTACATAAAAACGTCCCAATTTTCTGTCTTTCTGTGTATTTGTGTTGTTTAAAAACACAACAAGGAAGCACCTGGAGAGCACAGACCTCCACCAAGGCATCATCCAAGTCTGATTTGTACAAAGTTACTTCAGGTGGTTGATTTACAACAAAGTCCATTAACGTGGGAAATATGTACTTTTTAAAAATATTCATTCATTATAAGAGATGAGAGTCTGATTCTGCCCAAAATGTAATTATTTGTTCCTCTGGCGAAAAAAATTAATCAAATTCTGTTCAAAGACGTTAAAAATATTACATTTTGTGTCAATAGATGAGTCGCACAGTTCATTGGTGTGAGGTGTACTGAAAGCTTTGGTGTTCCTGTAGCGCGCTGAGATAAAAGTTTCCTTTGTCACCAGCTTCCCATAAACTTTTCAGTAGAGCCAGTGAGTTATGGTGTATTCAGAATATTACAGGTTTATCACCACTACAGATTTGCCTCCATGATTTCTTATCACGAAACATACTCAGTGCAAAGTCGAAACAGATGCACACTGCACAAGACCTGGATCATCACTTGCATGCACTCTCCGAGATATACAATTAAGAGACATAGTATTAAAATATTACATCGCTTAAATGTAGTCAAAGTGATTTTCAGATGAATTACAGCTAAAGTAAACATATCACGCGACTCCCTCTCCGGCTTGTTAATCGCGGCGCTGCAGGAGTTGCCGTGGTGTGCCACTGTGGAGTGGGAAACCACCAGCAGGATTGCTTACATGTGGGTTTTGGGATAAACTTTGGATTTTTGGATTAGCTTTGACATTAGTGAGTGTTAAACGCTTTGGTTATGGATTAAATTGTTTCCTCATTCAACTCATACATTAATATCAAATGTGTAGCTTTACCCTGATAGAAGTGGCATTAAGAGCTTAGCAAATTTGCTCAGAAAAGACCAAATTAATGACCAGTGCAGAGACTTAGGCTCACCATTTTTTAATTTACAGTACATTAAAGGGATTTAGCGTAGACTGTGCATATTGATGAATGACGACCAAGCCTTCCTCCTCATGTTAACTATGTACACTGTCCTGCTGGTTTGATAGTAGCACATACAGTACTTTGTTAATATTACCTGATCAGAATATTTCACTCAGTAATGATGCATAATTTGTTATTCTACAAAAAAAATCTCATTGTGTAATTTTCCAATTATCCCATCAAGCTCTTCTTAATATGAATAATGGTCCCAGTGTCTGTTACAGTAAGTGAATGAGAGGCGATGACATTAAAAATGAATCACAACAAACCAGACAGTGAATAACAGATAAGGATCTAACACTGAAAGCAAAAGTTGAATGGAGCAGCAGAAAAAAAAAAACATCTGAGGCCTTTTTGAAAATGAAGAAAGTATAAAAAAAGATGAATTATTAATTGATTGAGTTGATTATGATAAGTTCTATAAAGAAAAGTTTGATAATCTGGACTTTGTGTTGCATGATTAATCACTGGACTGTACTTCTTACAGAATTAAATAGGGTTTTATTTTGCTTCCTGTTACAGCTTTTCAACAAGAATAAAAGTCAGAAATGCACAAAACAACTAAAAATGTAATTTCCCTGATGGCCACTAGAGGCTGGCTCCAAAAAAACTCCTCCAGTTCACTTCAAATTCAAAAATTATTTTCAATTGCTTCAATGCTATTAGCTAAAGGTAGAGGTGGTTCATCTGGGAAAAATAAATAAATACATATTAGGCTTCAAAAAGATCATGATTTAGGGTGTGGTTAGCTTGATTGACAGGTCTGGTCTCCATTGAGAGCAGCGCTGAATCATACACATTGTGAATCGTACACATTGTGTAATAAAATCTGATGTTTTACACAGAGTATGTAGCATTAAGCTAATTTGCAACTCTTGTCCCTGGATGGGCTTTTCAAGAAAAAACAAACAGATCAAATGAGAAAAAACGAGAGCAAAGAAAACAGAAAAACAAACAAACAAAAAAAAACCCCCACTCAAACAAACAAAAACAGAAATGATAATACTCGCATTCAAACAAAACAAACCCATACACAATACCCGCAAACAAACGAAGCAAAAATCAATACCCATATACATCAGTACAAACACAATTATTAACACAAATATAAAAACCTGATTCCATTAAAAACACCCTCCGTCACTCACACCCTGCAGACAATCAGACTTTCATTGGTGGGAACATTGTCGTCTATTTTTCAGCCAGTTTTTAACCTTTGCAGTGAAAGTTTTTGAGTCTGTTACTATTTTGATTTCGTTTGGCATTGTGTTCCAGATGTGACTGCCCTTTATTGAACAAGCTGTTTGTCCAAATGTGGTTCTGCAGTGGGATATTTTACAGTTATTGTTGACAGAGCTCCTGGTGACTCTGCTGCTGTCCTGTCCTTGGATAAATCCAGAAAGTGGTTCTGGCTCGGATTTATGGAAACATTTGAGTTAGACCCGCCTCCTCACTTCCCCCTTCATATCCAAATATGGTCACTTCTGGCTCCAACCAACCAACATGGCGACATTCACACTGATCTACTGGTTTCCAAAAACCAACGTCAGCTTTGTCTGTGTACAGTCTATAACCTACACACAGTGGTGCTTTGAGCTAAAGGCTAATGGGCGCATGCTAACAAACTCACTGTGAAAATGTAATTCAATGGATTTTTTTTCCTGATATTTTTCTGTATATATACACTACACAAAACCATTACATAGTATTACAAAAACAAACTCAATTTACATGAAAAATAACTTGAAAAACTGCAACTGTGGTTAGCACAGAAACATTTATTATAAAAAAATACACTAAAAATATATGTGTCGTCACTCACAACAAACTGTTAATAAATGTCATTATCATGGAAATATCAACAAAAGGCAGAAATTACACAAAATATTTTGTAAAATTAAAGCTGTGAACTATATTTTATTCATAGGAAATTACTATATTTTTTACGTGTTGGTTATTATTATTTTTATTTGATTTTTTTTTATTTATTTTTTTTACAGTGTACCCTGGCAGTGGTAGCATGCTGATATTTAGGCAGATTTTCCGGCCCTATATCTGTGAACCCAGTGGCATCAAATGCAGCCTCTCCAGCAGCTGGGGGTACGCCAAGTGCATTTTGGCATTTCTGTGGCCAGCTGTGCTTGGCACATCTGTGTAACACTTATAAATGGAGTGTGATCAGAAAGAATACATTATCATACATTATAGGTACACATGTTGGAGGTTGTGACAGTCACGGCCAATCACATCCTCAGTGTTCATCCTGTGCAGAGTTTTTTCTGAGACGTGCAGACACTTCAAGAACAGATCCTCGAACAGGAAGTGAGGAGCAGGGACTGTCTCTGGAAATCAAATTTACTCAAATTCAGGTTTTGTTTAAGCACCAGTGCAGCAGTTTTATCTGTCATCACAATCATCCAGAACCATCGGCTGTTAAAAACAATCAGACAACTGGACACTGGATTTCAACTTAATCTAATTTTAAAAAGTTGTTACTTCTCTACGGAGCCCCCTAGGGGACATTCGAGGAAAAAAAAAAAGGGAGAGAAAAATAAAAATAAAAATCTCGAGAAATTTTCTCGGGATTCCGACTTAGTTTCTCGGAATCCTGTGATACTTTCTCGGAATTCCGTGTTAATAAGTCGGGATCCCGACTTTGTTAAAGTCGGAATCCCGTGAAAGTGTTTTATTAGCAATGCTGCTATGCTAATAATTTGTTTACTTCCGGTACTTCCAACTGCAATCCTCCGGACAGCTACACGGGTACCGTTGGATGTACGCTAAATGCAGAGAAAATGGATTGCGTGTCATCCTCTTTCCTGAACACATGTTATGTCCTCATACGATAATCCACTCTCAAAATAAATCTCTATGAAACTTTCCCATCTTTTCCACTGTGCCACCTCCATTTTGAACTGACCCGGAAGTACCGGAAGTAAACAAATTATTAGCATAGCAGCATTGCTAACAAAACACTTTCACGGGATCCCAAATTTAACAAACTCGGGATCCCAACTTATTAACACGGAATGTCGAGAAAATTTCTCGAGATTTTTTTTTTTTTTTTTTTCTCTCTCCCATTTTTTTTTCCTCGAATGTCCCCTAAGGGGCTCCGTTCTTCTCAAATAACAACATTGCATATTTGAGATTTTTTTTTACTGCCACACAATTGTGATCCTGAAAATGATTCACACACAAATTAGGATTATTTTAATTGTGATTTTTAATCTTTGAGCATGAGCATCCACCCTGTACGTCACAACATGTCGGTTATCTCAACACTACATCGACCTCCGTTGTGATGTGAAAGCCATTGTGTTTCACATGGTTGAGGTGTGAGGTCTGATTTCTACATTGGGCTGAATGGACTAAAACCAGTGGGTCTGTTTCCTAAATGGCTGATGATGCACAGTAGAAAAGGTACAATTATGAATCAGATTTCAGAGTTTGATGGTTTCCATGGTTGTTTTAGTGCTTGAGCCATAAAGTGAACTGAGTGGACCGACTCTGCTCAATGTCGCTGCTGCTACAGATGGAAAAAAGAGAAAATACCTGCTGCTTTCAGATGGTTTTAAAGAGGCAACAGAGTAAAAAGAAAGGCCTTCAGCCCTGGCAGATATCACACAGCAGATCTCTTCAAAAATAATAAATAATACTTTTTTTAATAAATGATCGTATGTAAGCTGGTTTAACCCTTTAACCCCTGAGCCTGCAAATTTCCACCTGGATTTTTTTATGCTGATTTTGATTTCAAATTTAACACGCAAAATCTAACATTCATGTGCAGTTGCAGTATTTTTCTTCACTAAAAGTCTAAAATCAAAATCTGCTTTTCTTGTTTTTCTGCTTTTCTTGCTTCATCGTCACTTTTCCAGCTTCTGTGAGAGGCGCTGGTGAAATTACCGTAATGACACCATATCCACTGCAAAGTGCAACGCCTCAGCACCCGAGAACTATTGGCATTTTTACGATTGTTCAAACTGTGACATAATTACAGTAATCCAGAGACTCGTGCAGACCTCTCACCAACAACACGCTCAGAATTAAAGGGTTAAAAAATATATGATATGAAAATGCAACAACAGGCAGAATGTGACGCCATAAAGGGAGCTGATCAATACAAAAGTATAAAGGAACAAGCAGAGGGTTGTCCTCCTCTGAGCGGCGGTGGGTGGCAGACCGCGTAAAACATTCATGCCACCGAGTTTGAACTGCAGTTATTGGATTGCCACACCCCTCAGAGCGCTTCACAGTGGTTCACCCTGATAACAAACCAGTGCTGGCCACAAAATGACCTCTGTTTGCTGCAGTGAGCCATAACCTCGCCATGTTTCCCATTTTAGTTTAGCTTCTAACCAACGTAAAGTTCACTGAATACACAAGAAGATGAAGATGGTTTGATTAGATGGAAAGTTAAGGGATCGTGGTTGTTACACTTCCTGAAGCAAATTTCAGGATCCGTCCACCATCAAGTAACATTTGACTCTAAACTGGAAACCTCAACCTCACCAAAGTCATTAGGATTCATCTTCTGAGGACCACGATGTTGGTACGAAATTCTGCCAAATCCATCGTCCAGATGTTTCAGAAGATTAATTAAAACTTTTATAAAGAAAACTCATCAACCCATCAGCTGGTGGTTTGTGGCAGGGAGGAGGTCTGACCCTTTCACCTGAGGAGACTCTCCAATGTGTATGAGGTTTGGGTTCAGGTCTGATCTCATTGGATACCAAACCTGTCAATCAAAGTAGAAACCCTGCTATATTTGTCTCTTTGAAGCCTAATACCTTCTTCATGATGAAATGATCTTCAGATCGACCATTTTTTCATTAAAGTCAATTGGTGCCAGAGTTTTTTTTAAGCTAGCATCTAGTGGCCATCAGTGGTATTGCAGTTTTTTCAAGTTAGCTTCACTATTGAGCCCTGGTTGCTATGCTAATTACAATGTTCAGTGTATGTGTCAACCTCAGATAGTGTGAGAGGAAGTCCCAAAGTTCGGAGGATCTCCTGAACAGATGTTAAAGATGGTGAAGTGACCAGCAGAACCACAGCCTTTAGAAACAGTTCAAGTACGTGATGTAACACAAGGGTCGGTGGTTCGATTCCTGCTCCTCCCTGTCATTGTTGTTGAGTCCTTGGACAAGACACTTTATCCATCCGCCCCGTATGAATGTAGAGTGAATGATTTGGTGGCGGTCGGAGGGGCCACGCCTCCATCGGGCTGCCCCAGGGTAGCTGTAGCTAGCTTAGCTTTCTGCCATTGGTGTGAATGAATAATGGTCTTTGTAAGCACTTTGAGTTTGGACTTCCAGAAAAAAGCGCTATACAAATCCTAACAATTATTATCATTATAACCATTATTATAATTTAGATACAGAAGTAAAGATGGGTCAGAAAATGGCCCGGCAAACAACCAGAGTCAGAGCGACACCAGCCAGCCGAGCAGGAACAGATACCTTCACCAAAGAAGTTCAGGATTGTGGTGATCTTATTTCACACATGGTTTTTATTTGCACTGTTTAACTTCCATCGTCTTCTTCCTCGTTGGTGTTATCCACTTCCATCCATGAAACCCCCACTCCCAGGAGCTGTTATCCAGCCTGCATGTTTATTCAGATGGTTCATTACCTTAAAATGATCAAGGTTCCTGGACCTGTGTTTAACTAAATAGTTAATTTGACGTCCTATTAGATTAAACTGGACAACATGTGCTGAGGTTTCATCAGTTCTACCTTAAATACTGCAGCAAAAGTACAGTACAGTACAATGTAATTAATTCAGACATATAGATAATACATTTAAAGACATGAACTGACAGGAAAAAGAAGAAACTGAAAACTTGTTAGATCATCTTGATATTGTACGATAGACAGTCTCTATTAAATGAATTGTTTGCTAATTTAAACCTGTGTCTGTTATTCAGTGAGAAATGAAAATATCTATATAAATAAACAAATATATCAATATAGACACCCCAATTAGCCCTATACAATGTTACAATACATTAATATCGATCCATCATTATCTAACGAGGACCTAACTGACCTAAAAAAAAATTCAGCAAACCATCTCGAAAACTTTCTCCACCATAAGGCGAGACAGATGGACACATGGACAGACCAATGAAAAGCTGAGAGGGTTTGTGCAGCATTTGTCATTGTTTTCTCTCATGAAACGGCCAAAAGCTGAAGTCCCGTGTTTACATACTCCTTCAGCAAAGGGAACACACTGTCGCCCAGAAAGTAAAACTTCTGAAAAGACTTCAGTCTCTCACAAGAATCAAATTTGTATCCGATGCACTAAAGTGAAAAAAGGCAGCGTCTATGTAATTAAATTATCTCTTGAATCCGTTTAGACGCAGTGAGATTCTCTGGTAACACCTTTTTCCTCCCGTCTCCAAATTTATGGCCACGAATCCTCCACGGGCCCGTGAGGCGGTGCACGGCAGGAGTGCTCTTAGCTAATGACGGAAGTAAGAAAGCCACTTAATGTCTCCTGCATCGACTGGCAGCACAGTAAAGTTAAATTGATTAGTTTCCAAAAGGTCACACGTGTGCATGCGTGTCGTAAATGTATACACAAATGTTTCTGTTAATCCAGCCAACTTTTATTTTATTTTTTTTGTATGATTTCTCCTGAGAGTGTGTAGCTTCCTTTTGCTGTCGAGCTTCCTCTTTTTCTTTCTTTGGGTCCTTGGCATAACAACAAAGAGTGATCAATAAGAACCAGGAACATTATACTTGGTCTTTGTGACGAATTCAGAGATACGCGTTGAGTTGAACGTTCGCTACACCTACACTTTGGCTGTGTGTACTCCTTCTATCCGTCTATATACCTCTGTGCACAGGAGATATGTGCCATTTTGCTTCTTTTCCAAAGGTTTTTTTTTTCTTGCTAAAGGGAGCCAAGCCAAAACTGCATTGCCAAGCTGGCATCACACTGTTGTATTAAGCACTCTTTCATGTAAGAACTGAACACAAATGGGCCCCTATAACAAGTTAACAGGTTTGTCTTGGTTGAAGAAGAAGGACGGGAGAGAGAGATTTTTCTGTGTGTGTGTGTGTGTGTGTGTGTGTGTGTGTTTACACTGAGGCACTAGACCCCATCCACCTCCGCTTTATGTGTAAGAAAATCTGATCTCGCAGCTTCAGCTACCGTTTGCCTGTGTGTGTGTGCACTTGTTATTGGCATCTATTATTTAACACACAAAGGTCTGATTCATGTTTTGGAAACCTGATTTGCACCCTATTTATAACACTGTGACCTGAGCACGCCGAGTTTCACGGATCTGACGCACGCCATTGATTATCTTTAAATGAACAGACAAGGTATGAAGAGAGTTAAAATATATATATACTTAGAAGTACTACAAAAAGAAAAAAAAACCTACACCAGGTTGGCAATTACACACTGAAAAAAAATTATTTGTTGAATGAACATAATTTTATTATGTCAAATAGTTGCATGAAATAATTTTATCTGAAGCTAGATATTTTTATTATGTTGACTGAACTAATAATTTTTAATTAAATTCAAATAAATTATATTATGTAACTCCTCTTC
>OOFC01006876.1:2545-26507 GCA_900323345.1 Pseudochromis fuscus
GAGGGAAGATGAAAGAATGAGAGAGAAAGGTGGAGTGATAAAAAAAAAAAAGAGGGAGAGATTTTTGGTTTTGATTTACTCGGCTGTCGTCCAGCTCAGAGACGCACAAGAAAACTATGATTTCCACTTTTCTCTGTGAAGTTCTGCCTGAGAAAAATCTGCTTTTTTTTTTTCCTCCTAATTTTGGTAGAAGATCTTAGACCATAACTGCCGGATAGATTTGAGAAAAGAGGGGTGTAGTCGGCCAGATTTAAACTTTTCGCACATGAATAATGCTCAAACAGACTTTACTGTTTGTGCAGCAGGGAGGAGAAATCACACAACATGATGTCATTCCTGGATATTAAAGAGAAGGAGAGGCTCAAAATCAGCTGCTCATCACTTCCTGGGAAAACTTTCCAGTAAAATTTAGGTGCTGTTTATCTTTAATGGAAGATTTCCAGGAAAATCCAACATTTTAATTAATAAATATAAATCCTAATAAACTGTATTTCAGATTTTAATGGAGGGTTTAAAAGTAGGTCATATTTACATGACAAAAATCTGTATTTTAAAATATATATATTTTTTTTTACTTAGTAAACTTTGTTTATTCTGCATATTTTTCCTTGTATTTCAAAAATGCATGAAAATATCAATACAATTACAAAAATGTTTTTTAAATATGCAAAAGTGATGTAAGAAGCTTTAACTGTAAAACAGAAGATCATATGTTTAAAAAATATCTACCGTATTTTCTGGACTATTGAGCACACCTGTCTATAAGCTGCTATTGAATTTATTCAAACAGTTTCATGTGGTCCACTCTGACCGGGTCTGATGTGACAAGGCTAAATGTACCGGCGGCACGGAGCTTGCTAGCTTGTAAAAAGCCAACGAGCTTCATGCCGCCAATACACGAGCCACACCGGTGTTTAAGCTGCAGGGTTCAAAGCGTCGGAACAAATTAGCAGCTTATAGTCCGGAAAATACGGTAAATTTATTGTTTTATTTTTATTCATTTATTTTGTCTTTGAAATACAAAGAGTTTCTGCAAGTTTCAACAAGTCAAATTTAAGACTTTTTAAGACCATAGTGAATACAATTTAAGACCCATTTCACATCCATACTGGCAGAAAAATCAGAAGTACAGAATTACATGCAACTAACTAACCCATGTGATTCAACACCTTAATGCTCAATGTTCCAAGTTTCCAAGTTTTCTTGATGAAGGTGCAGTGAGCTTCATATGTTTCCATCCACCAGCTTCTACCAGCCATTAAATTGTTCCTTCTGGAGCCACAAACCTACACTTACCCATCTTATACAAGTAATTCAGCTTTGCTGTGGGCTTTTCTTTTAAAAAAAAAAAACAAACAAAAAAAAACGAGCATATCGCCGGTGATACTAGGTGAATAGCGTGACTCAATTTACGGTAATTCCTCACCCATTTGCCCCGACATGATTCCAGATGATTCTGAAAGCTGACAAGTGGAGTGTTTCGTATATATTACAGACATTACGGTATTGTACAGAAAGTCCGCTTGTTGGCTTTCAAAATCAGCTGGAATCACATCGTTAACACAAATGACCAAGGAATTACAGCAATTTGATTGATACATCACTTTCTGTCACCAGCTAAATGTTTGGGGTCAAAGGATTATGCTTTCCCTGCTGCCATGCTTCACTGTAACCGTACACTGTAGACTGTAACACACTGTAGACTGTAACACACTACCTAATTGTGTTCGACAAATTGTAACCGGGCTGCACAGGTACTTTAGTTTCATTTGGTAGTTATGTTACAGCGTCCTCAAAAATCAAAACATTTTACAGCAACACTGAAGTTCATGCATGTGTTTTAAAAATAAAAGTAACGTTCAAGCATTTTTAAGACCTTTCAAAATCGTATTTAACACATGTTCTGAGATTCTTGGTGAATTTCAGACATTTTAAGACTTTTTAAGACCCCGCAGAAACCTTGAAAAAATAGTAATAAAATTACACATGTATTTTGAATATTGTCAAATTACATAAATATTGTAAAATCACAAGAAAACCTGTAACAATGAATAACTATATAATTTTGTAATAAAAAAAAAAAAGAAAAAAAGGCCTATATAAAAAACATTTAAAATACAGTCACAAATGTATTAGAATTTCTTAAAGCCTTTTTTTTTATGAAGCAATAGTTTTGTAATTTCAATTTGTTGACTGACACATATATAGTATAATCATGTATTTGTCGTATTATTTTGTATTTTCCACTACTTTAAAGTATTTTTTGACGTCTAGTTAGCAGAGAGTCTGCTGGAGTTTGGTAGAAAGATAAAGTTCCTCCCCCCACATACTGGATGTTATACTCACACTCACACAGATGGAGTCTATCTGATGTGAGGTGGCTGCGACTCCTAAGCTGAGGTCAGGACGAGGGTTTTTTGTATTTTTCTATTTTTCCTCCTTCACTTTCCCCTCTGCCCATCACACACACACACTTCAAAAAGGATGACAGGGTGTTTCATCCATCTCTTGTGAATTCCGTTCACAGACGGCGAGATTTGAAAGGCAGAAAGTGAGTTCAGTGAACAGAAGACTCAATCTGTTGAACCCTTTCTCATGAAATAAAAAAAGAAACCTCTCCTACTGACACTCCACCTCTTTGATATGAGCAACACTGACCTTCCAGGCTTTGGAAGTTTTCCAGAAATGTTCCCGGGAAACATTTTTTCTGACCAGAGGAGAGACAGTGAGTCTCAGTGAGTCACAGACACCAGAGACAATCTGTTTACTCCAGTTAAATATCAACCTGGACTCACTCTGACCTGAGCCTGTCTCTCAATCTCAGATCAAACTGTCACATCAGTGCTGTCTCACTGGAAGCAGCAAGTGATTTCAAAAAGTAATCTGATTACTCTGTCCGGAGTTGTAGAGATTCAGGGAAACAGCGTCACACAAACAAAGTGATTTTTGTACAGACAAAAAGACTGGAGGCTGGAAGACACATGTTGCTAACTGCATTCAGGGATTTCCTTTGTGGAAGTACCACCGACGGCCACTAGAGGCTGGCTCCAAAAACCGCCGACTGAGTTCAATTCAAAAATTCTCATTTTCAATCCTGAAGTATTTAGTCAATAAATTTTTTTCCACAAGTCATCCTGATGTCATTAGATAAAGTCAACTCTTCTTCTCAGTGATCTGGTCAATCTGAAAATCATTGACCATTAAGGAGATATTAGGCTGAGAGAAGGGGAGGAGTTAGGGGCGGGGTTAGTTTGAGTGACAGGTCTGATCTCCATAGAGAACAACTCTGAACTCCAGTCTCACACACATTGGACAGTGTCCTCTCTCCTCCCTTCATATCCAAATATGGTCACTTGTGGTTCCAAAAAAACAATATGGCGACGTTCAGATACCAAACTCCTGACTTCAAAATGCGAAACTAAGCAACCAGTGATGTCACAGCGACTACATCCATCACTTGTATACACCTCCTGTCAGTCTGTGGATGAATATGCATCATCATGAGGTTCATAGTTTTTGAGTTCATGAAGGCCTAGGCATGAATATAATATTATTTTTCCTTGAAACGGCATCAGAGGTGGGGCAGTATTACTGTGTCGTGACTTGCTGCTACATAGGAATTAAAAATTGTGAATTATTCCTGAACCGCACACTGAAGGTGATCATCTGAGTCGAGGTGAGGTTAATAAGAGTTTAAAAAATGTATTCATTTAGAGACCATGGTCACAAAAAAAAGCTCTGTATGAAAACAAATGGAGGAATTATGTTAGATAAGTGAGGCTGTATTACTGTGTTCTGTTGTAACATAGAGAAGATAAATACATGGTGAGTGGAAATAAGGGAGATTCTAATGCAATGAAAAGCTCATATATACAGTCACAGAAATGTAAAATCTCTGAATGTTTCCAAGAAAAATGTGGGTTTTTATTCAGGTTTTTCCATTCTGTAATCGGGGTTTTCTAATATATGGGTCGTTTCGGTAGATTTCTAGTATCACCAGTGACTAGAAGGTGCACAAACACAGTTGCACACACATGTAAGTGTGACATCTGTTTACGTTCCTCCATTAAACCGCATAGTGGACGTATTAGTCGCTTTGGGATTAACTGTGGATTAACTGTTTCTATGTGTTCTTAATATATCTCCTGCTGAGGAAGCCTTTTTTTAGTGTAATAACAACACTCTGCTGTGTGTGTGTGTGTCGCCCTATCAGCTGGAGTTTCTCCTTCACTCGTTCCTTCCATCTTCCACCTCTACATGGCCCATTCCCCCTCGCCCTCCATCTCCATACGTGGGGGTCATAAATCACCGCGACTCTGAGGACGGCTGTCGGCGGCTCACACTCCACATGTGAGCAACGTGAACGCCTCGGGAGGTGATGCATGTGCACACATGTGTTTCTATACGTGTGTGCGTGTGAGCAGTAAAAATAGTCACAGCGGCAGAGGAGGAGGAGGATGAAGCGAGGAGAGTTCAGGTCGATTGTCTGGAAACAATAGAGGGAAGGAAAACGCTGACGGACCGCCGCAGCAGCACGTTGAATGTTTTCTGAGTGAGGAGCTTCTGCTGTGGGAATGGACGACGACGACCAAATCAAGACAAAGAGAGTCAAAGAGGAGCAGGAAGGAAAACCTGCCGCACAACAATCCAGAGGAGAAGAATGACTAAAGCAGCCTGTGGTTATTTTGATGGGACAGATGGTTTTAGAGGAATGACCGTCACGTATTTCCACAGTTTGCTCCTGGGTCATCAGTCCAGCTTCAGCTCGCTGCACCTCGGACATGATCGCACATTTTAAAACACGTTTTACTTCACTTTTCTTCCAGAAATTGTATCAACACATCTCAAGACAATAAGAGTAATGTTAGAAAAAGCAGAGGACGAGTCACCTTCATCCCTGCTGCCATACAACACCTTCACTAATGATGTGCACTGCCACTAATACTGTGCTTTTCATGGACTTACTGCACTACCTATGTTAATTTATTTATTTATAACTCATATGTTTCACCCTCTGATCCTACTGGATAAATATTTACCCTTTGGGGAATATTAAAGTTCATCTATTGATCTTTTTGTGATGTCACACATCTTTTGGAAACAAATTACTATCACAAAAACTTAAATAAGCTTCACATACAATGAGAATAGATTGATGGTGGAGCAGCTGAACTTGAAAATAAACAGTATTTCCAAATTTTTTCCTCAATGGGGAGAAAAATTTGATGTGAATTTATGAATTAAATAAAGATTTTGCTGGAAAAAAAATTCAATGCAGAGTTATTTTTAATGTCTCTAGAGAAGACTTCTAATTTCAAATTGTTATTTAATGGATAATTGCTACAAAACTGAGTCTCTGAAACTATTTCTGATTCTGTGGAAGATACAATACAGTGCAAATACAATAAAATGAAATAAAATACTTCAGGAAATGTCTTCATTGAGTGAATAAAGACGTATTTGTTTCCAGCAGCTGTGAAACCTGATGTGATTGTACGTTTCCAATGATATTTCGATGTTTTGGTTTTAAAGACACCTGACACACAACACTTAAGAGTCGGTGTGTGTGTGCGCGTGTTAAAGCTGCAGGGAGTCTTTCACATGTCTCCTCTTTTATTATTATTTTTTAGCATGCATGGGCAAATGCCACTTTCACACTGCGGATTAATAAAAGTCCATGACCAATCCATGATGCTTTCATTCAGCTTCCCGCCCTCAACCTTTAAATAATGGAACAATATGATTTCAGACTTTCTGTGGCGGGGACACATGCCAGGAGTTATTATTTTATGAGAAAAGATCCATGACAGTGGCAGACTACCAAATATATTAAATGGCTTAAAACAAACATGTTTTTTTTCCTTTTTATTTGGACGGAGGCTAAAATTAAATTGATGGAATAAATGAGAGACATGACAGAGACGTCTGTCTTAAAGTGGCACTGAGGAGAGTTTTTATCCATAAAATATAAACAATATCACGTAAAGTTATTGTGATTTGGAGTTAATTCAGTGTAGGTCGATCACTAAAAACGTCCCTTTAACTTTACACTTTATATTTTTATTTCTGAAATATTGACAACTGCAGCTTTAAGGGAGTTTAAAGGGGTCAATAAATATTTCTAGTGATTCTTGGAGCAATAATTATGTTGTTGACGATGTATATGGTGAAAAGAAGGATGAATTATACTGGATATTGTTATTTTCTTTTAGTTAGGTGACACTAGTATCAAAGCTAAGTCAGTAACTAGCAGAGTTTGGGTGATTTTTTTTCACCAAAAAGAAAGAAGTAAACTTTGATACTGGTGTAGTATAATTGATTTGGTATGATAACAGCTCCTGGTTAACATGCACCGCCTGTTTCCCCAAATTCCAGTATCATCCAGCCATTATTATCACCCAGCTAGCAGCTCCAGAGCCAGCTAGCTTGCTCGGGGTGGTTTTGTCTTCCAGTCTGTTCGTCTGTGTTGGCCGGTGGAGCGGTGGCCTGTTAGCCGGTTAGCCGTTGGGCTTTATAGAAACAGACGTCTCTACAGGAACGAGGTGGACACTGGCCAGAGTTCATTAGCATCCAGTCTGGATTAGCAGCTAGCTTGCCAAGACTCCTCGCCGCTAGCCAAAAGAGACAACAGCCCCATAGGGAACGAGTGGACGGGCTAATGCTAACTGCTAACGCCAAGTCTAATCAGCAGCAGGCAGGAGGAGAGATGGGGAGAGGGAAGATGGCAGGAGGACAGCAGCAGTTCTTCCTGAATCTCAATGAACAGAAACTCATCTTCATAAAGTCAATAAAAGCAGTCGGAGTGAAACAGCGCCTGACGGAAATCAAACAACAGAACATATTGTACAGCAGAAAAAAGGGGGAAACGGGGCTGAAGACCAGAGTGAACTAGATGAACTTCAGCAGGTTTGTGCTGCAGAGGAAAGAAGACGACCAAACTTCACAGGGTCAGCTGAGGCTAAAGGAGGATCTCTGTTTTTTACAGCAGCACCTTCATTTAGTCTCTTCGGAGCTACAACATCATCCAAGGTGAGCTAAAATCTTTACAGCAATACACTTTTTCACTGCCTTGAAAACACAAACTTTAAGGAACATGGTCACGAACCAATTATGCACCAGAGAAACTTCTCCTGTATAGATTTTCACTTTGTATACTCAAAACAAGGGTCACATGATGATCTTTTATGGTATGGACCATGGAGCACAGCTAAATTTGGTCGGGCCCACTCCTGCTATGAGTCCATAAACGCACCTTGCGCGCACACAAACACGAGGGAAAACACACAACCCTAAAAAAGCAGCCAGCTGACTTACTGTCATTACAGTATTGCAGAAATCCTGCTACTAGGAGAAGTGGTTTCATACAATAAAATGTAACATGAATGTTAAACTCACCACTGCTTCTGGATTGCTGCCAAACAACAGTCTCCTTTGGTCATTAAACTGAGTGAAGTTTCTGGCAATCTCCATATCTCTGTATTTTGGAAAATATTATTTAAACCTCCAACACTGAGTGTACACCGGCGATACAAAGTGACTAGCTTAAACCAATTTACTGTAATTCTTCGGCTATTTGCGCTAGCGACGTGATTCCAGCTGATTCTGAAAGCCAACAAGTGGAGCGCTTCGTACATATTACATACATTACGGCAGAAATGCATTGGAATAGAGTCAGTGCAGTGCAGTGTTCTGTGCATATTACCTGCATTACGGTATTGTACTGAAGCTCCGCTTGTCGGTTTTCAGAATCAGCTGGAATCAAGTGGCCGAGGAATCATGGTGATTAGATTGACACATCACTACCTGCCAGCAGCTAAATGTTCGGGGTAAAAGGGTTGATGCTTTCTGATTGTGGGTGGGACACAACACAGCAGGTCTACCTGATTTATTTAACTGGTGTTTTTTCCCAGGTTAATCTTTTACTTTCCTTATTTTTTAACTTTTTGGCCCATTTTTGGCCCCACCAGTTCTGCTGTCCATGTTTTGTGGTAAAAATCACAATCCTCATCCAATCTAAAACTTTTCCTACCTTTCGAAAATCCTAGGCTATTTACAACCAAACTCTTGTTTTTTAATTTTCTATTCAGCAATATGAATGAAACTTCTGAGGCTGGCAAAGCACCCTGGGAGTCCCTCATTTTCTACTGTATTTAAAAAAAGAAACATTACTCCCTCGTCTTCATGTGTAGGGGTCTGTTTGGCTCTGATTGGTCGGCTGGTGTGATGTGGGACCTTATAGTTAAACTTTGTTTGACACTGTTGAACAAGTTTGTGTTTTAGTATTCATTCATGGAGCAGGTTTTCAAATGTGATTAAATAAAAATAAGTGAAGCTGACAACTCAAAAAGCAGAATCGTTCACATTTGTGGCCCTCAGATTAAAAATCACTGTGTTGTGTTGGGCCAGTGTCATTTTTATATATTTCTGTTGCTTCGCTGGAGCAAAACAACTTTTTTTTTTCTCCTAGAAAAATAAATAAATAACTTCCTAAAATGAATAATTTGTTCCTCCTCAGAATAACGAAATAAAAATCTCATTTTGAAAATATTTATTGCCGTGCAGAGCACTTAAACACTTTGTCATGTCCGTCCGACCGATAAATCTGAACGAGACTTAAATTCTGTCTGTTTCTCTGCTTCTGGTGACGGCTGTAAATCGCTTTTAAAGGGATGACGAGGCCAAAACCTCGAATATATCAACAGAAATCTCACTGCAAGTTCCAAATCCAACAGGAGGGGGACAAGGACACATGGATTTAGTAACACAAGGGCGCACACATTAATCGGAGAAAAGCAATTAAGTAATTTAAAGCCACAAATGACCAAACTGAGGAATAAACACAATGAAGGACACAAAGTTGTTGTTTTTTTTTTTCTAGAAGGTTGACGGTGCATCGGTAACACCGACAGAGACCTGAGCTCTCACCTGAGGACACGAATGTCAACACAGCACCGACCTCCGACCTCCATCAGCTGACCTGAGCAGGTGTTTGTGAAATGAGGTCACACACTCACACACACACAGTGAAAAAGCTCCTCAGTGTTCGCTCTCATCAGTGTGGGTTGTAGCGGTGAGCTTCATGTAAAAAGGTTTCTCAGTAATCCGATGTGAGCGTGTGTGTAGGTGGGAGTGAGTGTGTATCTCGTACTGGAATAAAATGATAATAACTGCAGGATGTGAAAAGGTTTCCTGATAATTTCCTCTGCTTGTTTTCTCTTGACAATTTCCAAAGTGTAAGTTTTCACTTTTTCTTTTTTGCTTCGTACTGTTTGTTTGCACTTTCTAAGCCTTTAAACTGTGAAGAGGAAAATGATTATTATTATTCATATTCTCCTCTGTATTTGTGTTGGTGTCAGCTTTAAACAGTCCTTACTTCACGTGTGTCCTTTTTCCTCAAAGCCTTCTTGTTTCTAGAGTTTCTACAGCTGCCAGGAGCTGGAAATACAAACAAATGTTTCATGATAACTGCTCACGACGTTATTAAAGCACAGTTTCAGGCTGAAAATTATATTGTTTTACTGTTTCACGTCAGTCTGTTTGCATGCATCACGATCTTTTTTTGTTTGCACATCACTGAACATAACAATATTTCAGAGTTTTACTTTAAAAATAAGTGGTGTACTGGGATAAATGAGACATCCTATGAAAGCCTGAGCTTGTTTATCTGAGCTCGTCCGCATGATAAACATACATCACTCTAAGTGCATCATGTTCAGTGTCTTTACCAATGATAGATACTCTCGATAAAACATTTGTCCACGACTAAATTGCAGTAAACAACAAATATATTTACTTTATTAGCATGAGGGTGAAATGTTGATGTATTTTGGAAACTGCTAGGAAAATAAAGTTATATATTCACAGACACATTACCACACAAATGTCTGATATATCCACCTGTTATTACTGAACACTTCGCTCAGGTTTGTGCAGAAAAAAAGTTTTGTAGGCCCTTCATCCACCCCGAGCACCTCCTGCTCTTCATCAATGCTGCACTTTAATCCTTCAAAACCAAACTCAGCCACAGATTATGTTGCCACCACAAGGGGGCAACAGTTACTCGGCAATTATTTCAAAAACATAATCAGCAAGTTTGCGGAAGAAAAAAAAAGTAGAATTTAGAAGAAAATATGTCAAAATATTTGGCTGAGGGGAACAAGAAACAAAAGAGACATAGATCTGATGAAGAAATGATGATGTACATGAAGCATTTGGCTTCAACCTCCAATGCAACCCAAAGGCTACCATTGTTTTCATCATATGAGGTTTTAAATGCTGCTCTTTCAATGATGGTGATAGTTTAATGCCACCAAACAATCCACACAATCAGCTGTTTATGTCAACAAACCAACCCCCAAGACCTGAGTGATGCTCCTGGATGGAAAGGTTGGTGTTTTCTCTGAACTTCGCTCAAATCTGTGCAACATTTAAACTGTTTATATGCTTGTTTGCAACGCTGCAGACATGGCTGAAGGGGCGGACAAGTCACTGCAGGGGTTTAGATTTCAAAAAGGACCAATTGTAAAGCATACAAAGCTTATCTTCTTTCCATTTACTCCAATAAGAAAAGAGATGAGTCGATTCTTAGGAGTTTGCTTCTGTTCCTACAAGATAATCGACTCTGAACTCAAACGTAACCAGCACCCCAACAGTAGCATACACAGTAGAAGAGAATACACAGCTCTTTTCAGGAAAATGGTCCAAGAATTAAAAGTTACACAGCAGAAAATTATTCTGAAATTAGCAGTGAATTAAAGGAGCCGTATAATAAAGTGCCTCCAATGTAAAATATAGAGATGTTTTAAAGCAGCGCGGCGTGTCTGCTGCAGGGAGGAAAACCTCATATCGCCCTTTTTTTCCAGCCGATTCTCAGCTTCTTCTGTGGGTTTAATTAAAGTCGGAGGTGCAGCGCGACAGCTCCACCTCGTTCGTTAATTTGCTGCGGTCTGAGGCAGGAACATGTTTACTGCTTCACAAACAGGAAGCGGGGTTTTGTCAGCCGCCAGATAATTTAATAACAATGTTTTTTAAGGCCACAGACAAAGAAGAAGAAAATGAAAGCCAAAGTGTCTCAGTGTGTGTGTGTCAGTGTGTGTCAGTGTGTGTGTGTGTTTCAGGAATGACACTGCTGTGGAAATGTTTTCTAACATCACAGAGGAGGAGCTGATTCACTGCTCGTTAATTCACTGCAAACACCGCGACCCAACCAGAGAGCCTTAATTAAAGCATCCAGAACTTTCTGGCAGAGGTTTGAAAGGAATTTTTGTCCGTTACTCGACCCAGAAATATCCTATATCGGGTATCGAGGAGGCGACGCCATGGGAACAGATGGAAGTGATAACTGGAAGGCAGCAATTGGCTGAGAAACCTGTCAATCAAACAATACACAAATAGTTCAATCTGCATTTTAGCACTTTTCCTACACCTACACTAATCATCTTGGACATGACCAGGCCTCTATTTGAGCCCAGCTTCTGCTAGAGGCAGGACTTTATTTCTAATTCCCTCAGTTTGGTAAGTTCAATGTTTTGATCTGCTCCTGAAACATTAAAACAAAGATCATTATTAAAGAACTGCATCATTTCAAAATAAAAGCCCAATACATCACTTGACAGAATCACTTAATTTCTTAACCGGCCTTTAATTGTGAAATATTTGCAGGCACACTATTGAGTGACATGATTAGAGACCCAGCTTTTAATTGGCTGCTGTTCACACCAGCAAGATAAGAAACACTTCCTGGAAAGCTGACCAATCACTGCAGAGACAGTTCATCCACAGCATCTGAAACAGCCTGTCGTTTGGTCCTGAGACAGTTGCAAAAGTAGCCACTTTAAAAAATTGTTTATTTGTGTTATTGTGGGCATTTTTGCAACCGTGAGTCATTTCAAGCTACTCTACCTAAATCTGAGAATAAAAACTACAGAGCTGCACCCTAATGCTGCAGGATTATGTATTAATGCAGGACTGGTCTCAGTCTGTGTAATATTTAAAATTGTGAAAGTTTTTAAAAGAATCACTGAAAACAAACTTGTAACACTGTAAACCACAGGTGACAGCTGGTTAAAATGAATGATAAAATATTGGATACATTTTCACAAAAGCACACTAACAGTGGCCAACAAAGATTCAGAAGAGGTTAAAGTTTGGCATAAAGACTTGAAACTATCAGCTCAAAGTAACAGATATCTGATGAATAGCAGCAGCAAAATAAGTGGATACAATTTGCTCAAATGGCTTAAACTGCTAAATAAGGCTGAACTAGTTTAAAAGGTATAAATGACAAACAAAGATGGTGGATGGTTGATAAACCTGTTGGTATTGACTTGCAGGTTATTCTTTTGGATCATTAAACCTCATTGTGTAATTTATGGATGAAATCAAACAAGATTACTTCTGCAGAAAGAGGCGGGAGATTCCCTTTTACACCCGAGTATCCTAGTAACTACCATGTACTATTGGTACTCCTGGTATTTGAGATTACCTGCCCACTTTACCTAGCAAAAACTGAGTAAAAAGATACACGAACAAACTCAAAACTGGCTACAACTTCACAAAACTATATCCTAAACTTACCAAACTGCTTTGAATTTGACCTTTTCTAGATAATAACTGAAAATACAGTTACACCAAAGTCAGCCTGAGTAAAATTAACATCCATGTAGTAATTATGGCTACAACTTTTAACACAAACCTGCTGTCACTGAGGCCAGCTTCAAAATGATCTACAATCGGACCAGTTAACCTGCTGAGTGTTGTGCTGCCTTCATCAAAGGACCCAGGTTGCAATCATTTAATAGCATTTCCTCCTTGGAAACCACGGTAACGCCTTGACTGAGCACTCTCAGTTATGTCTGCAGACGCGCAGACAGATGGATTGTAGGCCACCGTTTGTATATGTGTGTGTTTACTACAGCAGTGATGAAAGGTAAAGGGTCAACAGAGGATGCCAGCTGTAACCGTGCCAACCAGACTGGAGACGGAGAGCAGGCCGTTGCCGTAGAGACCCAAACAAAAGCATCAGCTGGTGGCGTCACCGAGGTTTACAAAGAGGAACCAGCGAGACAGAAAGAGAGATTTAGCCCGCGTTCAAAGTGCTTATGATGTTATAGATATCGGCTGTTGTGTATTATCATTATTGTTTCACGTTACAGTGTATTTAGTGATTACTGTGCGGGTGAATAATGAGGCGTGTCAGCGCGAGTGGAGAAACACTTTATGATAAACAGGAAAATAAATTAAACCGATTGAGAAAGAGGCACGACGTCTTCTAACTTATTATCCAATTATCTTCTATCTGACTGTGTTTGTGTTTGTGTGTGAGAGTGTGGGGAAGCAGCTCTGCTAAAATAAATAAATAAATAAATAAAGGGAGGGGGCAGGGAGGGGGCAGTCCGCCATGTTGGGAAATATTTTTAAACTGGAAGAAGACAATACGGTAATATAGAGATAAATCCAGGGTGTGTGGAGCTGTAATGTTACACAAACACCCCAAAATACACCTCGTGACAACTTCATTAAGTCTGTATGATGTAAAAATAGTTAGTTTAAAACCACTCTCGGTGCTAATTACTGCTAAAACCATGACTCATCAATTCCTGTAGAAGCTTCTGTAAGAGGTAGAGGAATTAGAAATGCTTTACAGAGGACTGACGAGCTGAAAATAAACTGGAAAAAGAAGAAAAATGGTGGAAAATAACAATAAAAGAACATCTGGCTTTAAAAAAAGAAACAAACACTGTAATTAAAAACAAAACAGATAAAGGAGCATATTCAGGTTCCCAAATTATTATACGATGTTTGCATGTGCAATTAAATCTACATAATAAGGACTTTTAGAAATGTTTATATCCTTTTAAAGAAACCTGAAAACATGATTTTTCAATTTATTTGACAGACTTTCTCTGTATTTTACTCAAAAACATCACAATAGTTTAATCATATAAAAATAGGCTGTAGACTTGTGTTGTAAAATAAAGCTATAACTGTAACTAGCTATAAAGTTTATTTAATTTCATTATTTTTTAAAATATGCATTAGGCTATATTTTATAACATAAATCTGGTATAATTGTAGAATTTTTTACTTTTTTTCACCGTTTGGATGGTATTTTTTTATTTATTTATTTATTTTTAACATTATTTTTAACATGAATTAACTTTCAAAATCCATTTACAAACTTCATTATAATTGTAGCAAAAATTTTCTATTTTGTTTAATATTAAATAACTTATTAAAGTTTGAAACAATTAGTGAGAATTAAATATAAGCACAATTTCAGTTATTTATCGCATATTTGTTTGTTAATTAACATTTTTTGTATAATTATGGAATTAATTAACAAATAATTAAAACAAAATTATTGTTGTATGCAGGTTTTTATCAGTTTCAAAGTTTCAAGTTATCAATAAACCATCAAAAGTCAAACAATGACACAGGATTTCATGTCAAAATAAAACTACAAACTGTATTTAATATTGAAGAATCACTGTATCCTCTCGAGCTGGTTGTGTTGTTGTCGTACACGATGTCGTCGTCGCCCCAGCTGCTGCAAAATGCTGAGAAAACAACGTGCAGGACGTGCAGAGATGAAACTGATATCAGTCGTCTCGTGTCTGGATGAGACTCCAATAGAAAAAAAAAAAAAAAGTTGAACTGCTCCTTTAAACATCACGAGGACAAACAAAGTGAAAGTGTCAGCCAAAGAACACACAGACACACAAAAACACACACTTTCACTGAGCCGACGCCGATGCCAAAAACAAGAAGAACAACAACAGACTCTTGTAAGGACACTCGCACCATAAGTCACTTCACACACACACACACACGCACAGTGGGTGTGTGAGTGTATTAATATTCAGTGTGTACAGTAACAGTGTTTACAGAGAGAATCAGACAGTGATGGAGGATGGCTCGCTCGCCCGGTCCTCGCTCGGCCTCTCAATTACCTCAGACTGTGATTAATACATCACACTGCATTAGCCTCTTTCTCTTTTTCTTCATCCTTCCTCCTTCACTTAATTCAGTGCTGCTTCATCTTTTTCTCCTCCTCTCTCTCCTCCTCCTCCTCCTCCTCCTCCTCCTCTCTCCACAGTCACACAGGAAAACAAGCTCGCTCAGGAATGTGTTGATTGGTTTTGGCTGAACTGGTCTGTGGTACTGGGAGCAGTGGTGTTAAAGGGGAGGTGGTGGAGGGATTCCTAAAGGAGGGGCGGAGTGGGCGGAGTCATGGGAACGCGGCGGTTAACCGAGCGGCGGCGTTTCGGAGACGTGGTAATGACAGACAGTCGGGCAGAAACATGGAGCCTCCGTTGGGAACCACAGCACCAAACACAACGTGCTGAGAGGATTCTGTCTTTACTGAAATGTACTTAACTTTATGATTGTTCATACTCCTGATTATTGTTTTTACATTCTACATAATGCCATAATATACCACACCCTAATACTGTACAACCAGCTGTACCATCATACTGTAATACACCATCATTACTATCAGTTACTGCACCGCCTTCATGCAGGAAACTGTATTTCCTCAAATTACAAACAGGTAGCCAATCAAAAGTCAGGTCTCAGATGTTACAATACAAACTGTATCATAATTGTGGTGTAGACGTGCTTGTTTTACTTTAGTGTGAAAGCTGATTTACTGTGAATTATTGTATTACGTTGTATTTGTTGCATTTGAATACACTGATTGGCTGCTACCTCACATGTTCAATCTCAGTGGGACTGGTTCAATTCAATTCCTGGTTCAATAAAGGTCAAATTAAAGAAAACTTTCCAGGTTCATGGTCGACACAAACAAACATACAGACCAGGGTAGCTAAACTTCTGGTTCCTGACATATAATGTACATTTTAACCACTTTTACTGAATAAACTCAACAGTCTAATCCTGCTGTTTTTAACACTTTGCTGTTCTGGAAAAATATCGTGCTGTTGTCCTGTCTCAGTCACTGTTTCATCTTTAATATCTATTGTTGCATAGAGTGTGTCTGCAACTGTTTCACAATAAAAGCCCTGCTCAGAACTGAATGGTTTCACTCCACTGTGGGCCTCAAATAGAGGCCTGGCACCTGCTACAGTAATTTGGGTAAATAAAGGCTTCTGTTGCTATTTGATGAACAATTGTAATCTAATAATAAACAAAAGCCTTGTAATGCCATTCAACATGGCAACATGAGTCACATACATATATGATAGTCACATATATTATACCAACCTATGATCTAACTAACACCATAATATACAACAGTATGTGATGCCATTATATCCCACACATCACATAGTATAATGCGGTAAATAGTCCCATATTGGGCAGGACTTTTATTTACCTAAGCAGAAGGTACCAGCCTCTATTTGAGGCTGGCTTGTATTAGAGGCAGGACTTTATTTCTAATCCCTCTGTTTGATAAATTGAAGCAGTCAGATTTCAGTATGAAGCCTCGCTTTGATGTTTTGATGATGAAAGTTTCTGCTGTCGACACAACCTCAACTCTTTCTGTCACCATTTCAAAATAAAAGCCACCTACTTACATTTCAGTGGACAGAAAGCATTCATTTGAACTGGGCTTTTATTGTGAAACATTTCCAGGAACACTGTGTTCAATTTATTCAGCGCTGTTTTTGGTAGTCTGGATTTTATTTGTTCATATCAACCATGAACCTGGACATTATTAGAGACGTGACTTTTGATTGGCTACTAGTTTATTTGAGGGATGACAGTACTTTGTATCACACCACTACAACCTAATGTGTACCAAACCAAATCATGGTATACTTTACCATACTACTGTCCTACTGTACTTATTGTGAAACATGTTTCCTTTGTGCTACTTGAATCCAGTCTCGTCTCATCTGAACTTCCTTCGACCATCTTCAGACTGACCCACAGCCTGAAACCCTGGATCTCAACACAATTAGAGAAGTTTTGAAAACAGATAGGATGATATTTAGCTCTGTTCCTCTGCCTCCTTTGGTTAAATGGCATCTGGAGTAGAAGAGCAGCATTCTGGGAAAATAATGACATGGACCCGATTTGTTTCCCTGTTCAGTCTGCCGGGCTGAAAAGAAACAAACGAGCGCCGAGGAAGTTTAATTATTGATCAGAAAATGCTCGTTACTGCCTCGCTCGGGTCGCACGGCCTCTTCTTCTTCTTCTCTGCTCTCTAATGTCACCTCGCCACAGATGGGTCCTTCCCAATGCATGATGGGAGACAAGGGGGAGGATCCAATGGGAAGTTGTGGCGAGTGTTAAATATAAAAGATTGGCACAAAAAGACGGCGCCACATTTCTCATCTCATCATTCCCGCAACTTCCAGTTTGACTGCAGGGAGTTTATCACTTATGAATGATGACATGACGGGAATAAATAATACAAGACAGATGCAGAGGAAGGAGAAAACGTGTGTGTGTGTGTGTGTGTGTGTGTGTGTGTTGTTTGTCAGTTGGAAACAAAAGAGAGACGGCGAGCGCCACTGTGGATCTGCTTTGTACCAGTGTGTCATGAAGTATTAAATCTAACAGTACAGTTTTGCTAAATCTGCGTCCGTCGCCGCAAAACTGCAAACACACCAAACCTCTCCGAGACAGAAAAAGCACCCGAGGGTGGGGAAGGAAGGATAAGAAAGGACAGAAGGAAAGGAGATAAGGAGGGTGAAGCCTTCCCTCCGTCCTCCTCCTGAATGAACAGCAGCTCTTTGACGGAGGAGGAGAGGCAGCGAGAGGCAGAATTAGGATTCAACGGCGGTGGTCGGCCGAGCGAGCGCTGACTTAGATAAATCACCTGCATGCACAAAATACACACACACACATTTTACTGAAGCAGTGCTGACACAGGAACACAAAACACACACACACACTGTGTACAAGTGCGTGAGCAGGATGTCGGTGTAAAAAAAAAAAAAAGGGAGAAGCAGCCGAAAGCCAAACTGTGTCTGTCCACATGGGGAAAGTCATTAAACCCTCACAAAACCTGCAGGAACACACACAGCAGCTCGTCAGTGTGTGTGTGTGTGTCTCAGATGCAGAGAATCATAGAAAGCAGATTTGGTAAGAAGCCACACCTCCGCATCACAAAGGTCAGCAGGGTTTGTTTTAATTTGAAACCATTTGTGTGTCCTCAGTGTGACGTGCAGCAGCTGCAGAGTAAACAGTGTGTAGCGCTTTGCAACACATCATACAGATGTTTATTGCTCTAAGTAACTTTGTGTTACTACCTGTGATGATGCTCAGAGTTGTACACTGACTTGTTCACTGTTGCACCAAATGTGGATTAATCCGACACAGAAAATAGTCCCTGGTAAATGCACCATTGTTTCCAGTCTGAGTTTGATTACTAATTACAGAAAGTAACTGGTTTACAAAATTACTGAAGCTTCTGTTTATTTATACTTTTTGTAAAACTCTAAAGTACTCAGAGCTGTGAGACAGTGATTACAGATTACAGATTACACTGTAAAATAAATAAGTGAATACGTAATAATCACGATAATAAAAAAATTACTGCGGCTTTAGGTTTATGTCAAACTTATTGTAATTTTTGTCTTTTTTATGAATATGTCATAAAAGTTATTTAATTCAATTATTGTGTTTTCTATATTTACACATGTAAAAACAAAGGAACTGATAAAAAATACACTTAAACTTTCATACTTAAACAGATATCTGTCAACTACCCAACAAATCTGTGTCATATTATGGAACCAATGAATTTTAGTTGATTTCCACTAAAAGTCTTATAGACAAATTGAAGTATTACGATTAATATGTGAATATGTGTAAAATCCACCAAATAAAATATCCTGGTCATTAACAGTTACAGATGCTCCTTACAATATTCTACATTCAACATTTTGTAAATTCCCCGTCAGTAGAAGGATGTGTCTACTTCCTGGAAAGAGTCAGTCTCATCCTTTCTGTTACAATGTCACCGTGCTGAGACTGAGGAAGTGATGTCAGCGTTTCCTGTGCAGTGAAGCAGCTCAGCAGGAAGTATGTGGGCTGGGGTTCGACCGTTAAAGTTGTCCCAATGGGAGGACACGCACGCACACACACACACATGCATACATACGTATATACAAACATACATACATACACACAGGAAGGAACAAGACAACAATGGATGATCCACAACAGAGAGCTGGAGGAGGAAAAAACAAACTGCTGCTGCAGGGGAATCCCTTCAACTCTGTTTGTGTGTAAGTGTGTGTGTGTGTGTGTGTGTGTGTGTGTGTATGTGTGTGTCTTGGTCTCTTTGTGTGTACAAAGTCATCCAGACCTTCATATCAGATCCTGTTTGGATCCTAAAAAGCTTCCAGACTACTACAAACAAACTGTTCAACTGTTCAAACTTTCACCTATTTTCATGTATTTATTTTGTACTGGTTGTGTTGCTGGGATTGTTGTTATTGTGGATTTTATGTGAACTGCTGATACGTTGAATTTCCCACAAGGGGATAAATAAAGTATCTTCAATTGTACTCTAACAAGCTGCTGTTGATTGGAGAAACTCTGACACTGCAGCTTCTCGCAGTTTGTCCACATTAACATGTTTAATTTAACATCTTTTTCTCTCTGTTTCTGACAAAAACAACACTTTCCTCATCCTCAAATCAGGCGTCTTTCCCCTGAACTGCTTGCTTGGAGTTTTCATTTTAAGAGAAACGATGAGCTCAGCGTGTTCAGTGATGGTTGGAGGTTGTGTGTCAGTTAAAAACAACCTTTACTCGACTTTAATTTTCGTGTGATCGCTCATTTAAAATATCAGGTCAGACAAATACAGCACAGGTTTAGGCTGATTTCATCAGATGTCACAATTATTTAAAAAAGGAGGGATTTTGTCAGCAGCTTCTGACTGAACAGTGATGAACATGCAGCGTGTACAGGCTGTGAATGAATCACTACTTTATACTTCTTCAGCTGTCCCACAACTAATGTGGTAAAGAGAAGAATTAAGACATGTAATAAGCTGTCTTAAAGCACAGGACATTACTTTCCATCAAAATTTGAAATATAGGTACAAAGTGTGTCTTTGTGGTAGGCTACTGAGAATGCTACTAGTTTGCACTATACACTGTATATAAGAATAATCATATTTGAAGCCAGGAGTTTGGCATTTGACCTTCGCCATGTTGGTGTTTTGGAGCCAGAAGTGACCATATTTGGATATGAAGGGAGGAGTGAGGAGGCGGGTCTGATCCTTGAACCTGAGGACACTGCTACATGGGCCTGGCTCACAGATTGAGGCTGCACCGTGCTAAGTCAATGCTGACAAAATTAAGTTTCATAATTCAAGGTAAGGCCTTGTTAAACTATTAAAGTAATCTGTATTGAATCTGAACATGTATACATATCTGGCAAATATTACATAAAGAGGAATAATATTGTAGCTGAAGTTGTGCAAATGTGGAAAAGCCTCCAAGCCACCTGCAAATCATTGTAGACCAGACCTGTCCATCAAACTAGCCCCGCCCCTAACTCCTCCCCTTCTCTCAGCCTAATATCTCCTTAATGATCAATGATTTTCAGATTGACCAGATCACTGAGAAGAAGAGTTGTGGGAAAAAATGTATTGATTGAATATTTCAGGATTGAAAATGACCATTTTTGAATTGAAGTTTACTGGAGTCAGCATCTAGTGGCTGTAGGGAGTATTGCATGTTTTGGTACTTTTGCACTGGCTTCACTGTTGAGACCCAGTGGCTGCGTCCATCTGGTTTTCATACAAACATACAGCTTATGAAAGAAAGAAAAACACATACACACACACACACACACACACATATATATGCACCTACATTATGATAGATTACACTGTAAAAATTAAAATTTCAAATATGTTTATTTTTCCAAATGTTTCCTGTAATTTGTACAAGATCAACAAAAATATTAATAAAAACACTAAGTAGATGGAAAGGTTTTGTGTACATTGTGTGTGTGTGTGTGTGTGTGTGTGAGTGCTGTGTGTCTCTTTACAGTCACTTTGTGTTGCTGTTGTGATCTTTTGCGGGATCAGCTTAGACGGGGAGTTTAACTCTGACCTGGAACATTCTGTCACATGACCTCGGATCACCGGCTCATTACCACCAAACTATTCAACCTGTCAATCAAACCAGCTGTACAAACACACACACACACACACACACACACACACACTCTGCTGAATTCTGCTGTCACCTTGTATTACAGCATGTTGATGAGCGTGACCTCTGGCTTTGTTTACCCTCAAACAAAAAGACCACACACTCATAAGACACACACACAAACACACACACACACACACACCTAACAACAGAGACAAATGGCGCTCAATAACTTCCTCCCTCCATCTTTATGGAGCTCGTTAACTTCTCTCTCCCTAATGGCTCTCTGCTGCGCCTTTTGTTAGCCATACTGCTACACACACACACACACACACACACACACACACACACACACACACTCAGCAGTCAGCACAGGTCGCACGCTAACAGCAGTCGATGGATTTTGCTGCTTTGAGGAATCTTCAGTGTGATGGGACGTTTGGCTCGGAGGAAACTTCCAGTGCCAGCTTTTCTCTTTTCTTTACTTTATTTTTTATTTTTCTTCCCTTTCATGTTAAATATAAAGTCTGACATTCACTCATCCTGTTCACTGCTGCTACAATGTCAGCCGAGATGTCAAGTTTTACAGTTTGTATTTTTATTTTTGAAGGGTAATCAGACAGAAACAAAAGGAATGTGTGGGCAGCAACTCGGCTACAGTCAAGTTAAATAAATGATAATCTGCCCATCAACAATCTCTATCTTTGTAATTTCATCATAACATCAGTTGAAGTGTATGAATGAGAAGTTACAGTGCTGCTAGGTGTGTGTGTTACCTCCTGGTTTTAATCTTTACTAATACATGTTTTATATTTACAGTACAGACAAGAAACAGAGTCAATCTTCATGTGTAATTCTTAACAGGAAGTACATAGTAGTGTTCCTAAAGATTTAACAGTTTTAAAATTCTGTAATTTTACTGTTTTTTCTGTTCATTTTATTAATTTTGTTAACTAGTTTTTGGATCATATCAAAATTATAGAAGTAAATACTAAATATTCACATCTAATGAAGCTGTGAATGACCATAACATTTCCCTTCAAAGAAGCTTTTGACCACAATTAAAATAAGCTGATATCATGATTTCAAAAATATTATTCTTTCAATTTATGAATGAAACTGTTTGACTTTAGTTTAATGTTACATTGTTCAAATTTGATGCACTTTGTGCTGCTTAACACATTCTTTCTGTGACTTTATGCCTTGGCCGGCTGTGGCTCAGGTGGTAGAGTGGGTCGCCTATGAATCGTAAGGTTGTGGGTTTGATCCCTGGCTACATGTTAAAGTGTCCTTGGGCAAGACACTGAACCCTAAGTTGCTCCCAATGGTGGCTAGCACTTTGCATGGCAGCTCGGTAGCTGTGTGTGTGAATGAGTTGCCATGTAAAGTGCTTTGGGACCTACCTAAGGTCATGAAAGTGCTATATAAATGTACTGCATTTACCATTTATGCAGATGTCATGTTTGTTCACTGATGTGTTTTTATCAGTTTCATTGTTTCCTTCAATAAATATTAAAAAGCCAAAGAATTACATGAGATTTTATGTAGAATCAAAGCTATAAACTGTCTTTTTATTATGGAAAATGAATGTATTTTACTGTAATATTTTATTGCCACAGGCTAGAAATTAAAAAAAAAAAAAAATGCAAATTACAGTTGATAGTTTGTTTCTGTTCACTTGCAGCAACCTTTCCTGAACTTTTCTGTGTAAAATGTAGGTGTGGTCTACACCTCATCCCTCACCTCCTCCAAACAGGAAGTTTGCTAAAATCATGCTAGCTTAGCTTAGCACACAGACAGGAAGTGGTGGGTAGAGCCTGCTAGCCTCGCCACAACAACTGCCTGAAAAGAGTTTGTACCTGCGTGCAGCACAATTAAAGAGCTCAGTGTGTCTCTCTATAGGAGGATAATCTGTCAGACAGACAGCTTCTTCTCTGTTAGTCGGCGTCATCAATCTCCAATCTGCCGCTCTTATTGATGAGCCGGCGGAGCTGCAGCCAGCTGGCAGCTGCAGGCGGAGTCGGACGGACAGAAGGGAAAGAGAGACGGATGAAGTGATGAAGAGAGTGATAAATAAAGGAACGTCTCCCCTGGAGCGGCGAGCCCCGCCCACCTGGTAAAAGACATTAAAAGTCCCATCTGATGCAGGTTTTATGACTTTGATCAGGGTAATGTTCTCCCTGATGCGCTTGTCTTAAATGTTATTTATTTACCTTCCTGACACGGCGGCCATTTTAACATTTGTCCCGGCCCCCGCTGTGTGTATTCACCCGACCTGTTAAAGTGCTAATAAACTAGTCATAAACTAGTCGCAGAAAGGGTTATCTGTTTAATTGATTGTAAAAAGTGTGACCTTCACGGTGCAGTGATTGTGAACCTTCAGTGGAGGAAAACAAAGCAGATTCCCTGAGACAAAACAAAGGATTTAAAGAGGCAGTAAAATCACAAACAGGCTTCCTGAGTCTCCAATGGCTCTATTATCTGTCAGCATGGTGAAATACATTCAGATATTAGTGTCACCTCCAAAACTAGTAGATACTTTTAAAAACCTACACTGTATCTTAATTTACTTACTTACTTACTTACTTTTATCATAATTAAAATTTTAATCTAGTTGGATTAGGTATTTATATCAAGATAAAATGCCAGTTATGTCCTCAAAGTGGAATTTTTTATTTTATTTTTTTTTAAACAAACTGGAAAAAGATTAAGCAGAAAACAGTTAACATTATTAAAACCACTGTGTTGTTACATAATCTTTAATACTGTAATAGATTTTTTTTTTAACTTTTGAGATAATTTTTTTTTAAAATATTTTTTAATTTATTTAAAATTTTTATGATAATTATTTTCAAAAATATTTCTTTAAATTA